>JBBBDQ010001661.1:4902500-4922500 GCA_037127315.1 Ascarosepion bandense | reverse complement strand
CTGGAGAGAGCAGACGGATTAATACTTTTCTCAAGGGTATTTGCGCGTAAGTGAATGCAAGGAATACGAGTGGAATTCGAACTCGGCTCCGCGATTTCTCGTTCCGAGCTGATATACACTGCACCACAACGCGCGGAGTATCTGCTCAAATACGAGTATCCATTAAAAATAATGTTTAAACAAATGAATTAAAAACAAGTAGGAGTTATACCATCTCGTTGAATTATATGTATATATATGTGTGTGTGTGTGTGTGTGTGCGTGTGTGTGTGTGTGCATAATCCTACCGAAGTAGCAAAAAATAAAGGATTCAACAATTTTCCATTCTATGATGCTTTGTTTATATATATATATATATATATATATATACAAAAAAAAAATAACAAACCAGTAAAAGCGGAGAGGATAATCCCCCAAAATATCTAATTAATAAAAAATATTAAATAGATAAAAAAAAAGAGAGCTTAATGTATATTATCCAAAGCAATATGAAATATAGAGAAGAAAACTAAACACATAAATACATATATATATATATATAATTATTACTTGTGTTGATAAAACAGTGGTTATTATGATATAACAGAACTATTAATTATATATCATATAAAGTATAAATTATATAATTACAGAAAAAAAAATAGCATCCCAGCATTAACTACCACGAACAACGCGAGAACCAAAAATTCAAATCTCGGAACAGTCAGTTCATAATATGCATCTCTTTATGAAACTCCAAGTCATTATATATATATATATATATATATATATATATATATATATATATATGTCGCTAAACAAAATCAACCAAACAAATCAATCTTTCAATACTCGAACGAATGAAATTTGGGAAGCTCCAAATCCAAACTATACATTTGGTTGGACAGTTCAGCTAAAATTTCAATTGCGCCTTCAAAGTAATGTCGGGCCGAGTCTAATTATATTCAATGTCAAAAAAAAAATAAATAAATAAATAAAGGGGGAAAATCGTTATTGGCGGTAAATTTTGACCGCTCATGCGATACCACTTAATAAATAAGCACATTTCCAAAAATACACTTTTGTAGTGAAATGATCAGCTATACATAAAAAAGAACAATAATACATTTTATGATCTACGAACTATATATATCTAAAAATATTTACCCTGAAGTATAAAATTATATACAAAATATTTGTTGTTGAAAGCATAAAATTACGTTCAAAAATTTAGATTTCTGCCTTAAATAACCCATAGGAGTTGATATGCCACCAAGAAAAATCAAATAGATACGCCTGTGTGTGTGTGTGTGTGTGTGTGTGTGTGTGTGTGTGTGTGTGAGAGAGAGAGAGAGAGAGAGAGAGAGAGAGTATTTATGAAACCTTTTATAAAATATTACGATGCAAAAAATTCGATAAAAATCATAGACTTCTCAAAGTGTTATAAAATTTATTTCAATTACGTGAGATCACATCTATTTATTTTCGAAAATTCAAGTCTATGAAAATTTCGGTATATATGTGTTTGATATCTGTTTATTCTCTGCTTCATGTGCTTCATATTGAAATCGGTTCAAAACCTCATCACCAATTATATTTTATTTTCTAATCTACACAGAGTAAAACCGTTATTGGACATTAAAAATGTCCAATAACGGTTTTAAAATTCGAAAGTCTAGAAATAAGTTTAGTAACAATGATAGACTACGATAAAAACCTCAGAAATCATAAAACAACTAAAATGGAAAGCATACGACGCATATGAAGCGCGTAGATATTCAAACATCGCAAGACATTTGTAGTAAATTTTAATTTCGTCTGATAGTTAAAAACATTTCTACAAATATGGGAAGAAATGACACAAATTTTAGTTCAATGTACAAAAAAGACACTTATAGCATTCCCGTAGCGTAGTTCATTTAGGTAGTTTCTTTTGTGTAGTACGCAACAACATATGTCTCAGCTGAACATGTATATTAGTCTGTTCATATCTATCTATCTATCTATCTATCTATCTATCTATCTATCTAGCCTTTTCATTATCTATCTATCTATCTATCTATCTATCTATCTATCTATCTATCTATCTATCTACTGCCTTTTCATTATCTATCTATCTATCTATCTATCTATCTATCTATCTATCTATCTAGCCTTTTCATTATCTATCTATCTATCTATCTATCTATCTATCTATCTATCTATCTATCTATTTTAGCCTTTTCATTATCTATCTATCTATCTATCTATCTATCTATCTATCTGTCTGTCTGTCTGTCTGTCTGTCTGTTTGTCTGTCTGTCTGTCTGTCTGTCTTTTTAAAATGAAGCTTTAATTTTTAGCCATTCAGTGTTTGTTATATTTCTATTTAAATAATATATTCTTTCATGCTTGCTTGAATCTCATATTTTTCGTCACTTTGCTGAGATTATACATAAGGGTGAGATGGATAAATTGTCGTCTAAATTAAGTAAAAGTGAAAACAACACTGACATCTCATTTTAAAAGATATATTTACCAAAATGACAGAAAAATATCTTGGAACATTAAACAGTGAATTTATTCAATAAAATCGCTGTTAGTGTCAACCACAGAATCTCTTTTGGACGGTAACTTTGTTTAAATTGGTGAATGCAGCCATAATGGTTTCCTTCAGTTCATCTTTGGTGCTAGAAGGAGTTTTGTTGGTCTCTCCCTCAACTGCGCCCAACACATTCTGAGCAGTTAGGTGACCAGTTGTAAGGAGTGATGTGGTAGCAGAAACAGCCATGACTAGGATCTCTTGTATGTGTGGCATGGTGCAGAGTCCTGTTGCCTGACATAGATTATTCCAGCAGCACCCTCTTGACACAGGACAGCACTACGTTCACATAATACTTGATGTAGGTATCCGTGTTGAGTGTGAGGACCTTTGGGAACATTAATGGCGGTATAACTTCGCCATCTTTAGTGATCACTCACTTCGTAATCACTATTAGACTCGTCCAACTCTTTCCGAATTCTCTGCGCTGTCCTCAGATTGAAACCCAAACACTGAAATGTTCGAGCTGAAGCTTCCGGTGTGAATGGCAATCAGTATAGCATGATGTTTCTGGCGGAGTGAATTGTGTCATGGTGCATTTTTTCTCACAGAGGGTCTACAACTGACCCGACTATACTGTGTGGCCGACGAAATCAAAGACAAACAACGCGCATGCGCGAAAATAAAATGGCAATACTTTATCCATCGCACCCTGCGCGCACACACACACACACACACACACACACACACACACATATTAATATATATATATATATATATATATATATATATATATATATATATATGGAGAAATTTTTTTCCATTATCTGAAACAAATTTGCTCTCTCTCACTCTCTCTCTCTCTCACTAAATATATATATATATATATATAGATATCCATTTGTAAACGAGTTATTCTGCTACCCAGGTTTCTACCATGAGTGGTGTGTTTAGTTGATTTTTAGGCGATTTTTTATCGCCTGAAGACACCACTCATGGTAGAAATCTGGGTAGCGGAATAATTAGTTTACAAATGGAAAATATTAAAAAATTCTACAATATAATTGTATCGAACAATTGTATCGAACACTTTTTAATACAAATGTGAACTGGTCTAACCCTATTATGACCAAAAATAAGTATTAATCAATCAATCAATCAATCAATATATATTGGAGTAGATAGACTAAACAATCACCCGGTTCACACTCCACCCACGTCTACTGAACAGGTGTAGAGGCTCATCTCTTGTTCCCTGTTTAGGATGTGGTTTCCGGTTTTCTCTTTTCCAATCTTTTCACTCTTACGTAGCCCCCTGCACATCAGTGGCGTTACCGCCTTGCTCGGGGTGATATGATATGATATATATATATATATATATATATATATATATATATATATATATATATACAGATGAAGAGAACCAACAGCTTTAGAATCCAGAGTTCTCCGGCAGTTACTTTTAAAAAAACAGAGCTCAATACAACGTAGATCATAGAGCGTAATATTATTAAATTTGTTTTTTATTTAAAATTAATTTAATTTACATTGCAATATGGAAATTTCTGTTTTATGATTTAAAGATTTTATCTCGTTATCAGTCGATCTCGAAACATAGAAATTTTCATGTTGTCAATGTAAATTAAATTATTTAAAAAAACAAATATATATATATATATATATATATATATATATATATATATATATATGTACGCAGCGCTCATTCAGTGAAACGAATTAGTGCGCACTAGCTATTGGGCGCGTATAATGATATGCGCTAAAAAGACGACCTACTTCCACTGAGCGCCCATAGCCCAGGGGTAGAGTTGCCGACTGATGCCATTTCGGTCGGTTTTCAATCCTGGGTAAAAAAGCAATCGGAGTCTAACCGTACTGATGAGCTGTGATACGGCGAAACAGATCTGTCTGCGGATGACTATATAGTTTTCGTGCAACGCGTTTCGTTTTTTGTCCGATGAAATTGTAAAGGATGAAACGCTTCGCACGGAAACTTTTTTCGGCTTTGTCATATATATTTCCCCCAAAATTGTTCGTGATGCATAAAAATTTATATATCTTTATCCCACATACGCGCACACGCACACCTATATATATATATATATATATATATAGATAGATAGATATTCTAACATTTGGAGTACCTCCCTTTATACGAAATGTGCAGTAAAATTATCGGCCTGATTATGAAGTGCTTCCCTAATAAATTTCTTTGGTCATTTGGGTAGATTCATAGAAGGCCGGGGTTTTCAAAATTTACTACTACTACTACACTCTCTCTCTCTCTCTCTCTCTCTCTCACACACACACACACACACTCTCTTTCTTCCTCCCTCTCACTCTTTCTGTGTCTTTCTAACTCTCTCCCTTTCTCCTTCCTTCTCTCTCTGTATATATATATATATATATATATATATATATATATATATTACATACTACCCAGGTTTGGATTACGCAAGCCTCTTCAGGCAAGCTTGCTTGAATAGACCTGCATGATCGAAACCTGAGTAGCAAGTAAGTGATGTGTTTTCTGTTCTTTAACATATATATATATATATATATATATATATATATATATATATATATATATATATATGTTATTTTTTAGAATTATACTCTTCAACAATTCTTTTTGCTGACCATACATACATACATACACACATACACACACACACACACATACATATATATATATATATTTATGTATATATATAGGGTGTGTGTTTGTGTAGTGTGTTTGTGTAATAAAAGGTAAAAAAAAATTCAAACAAAAATTAAATGATATAAAAACCTGCAATTTATAGGTATCTTTACGAGTTCGGTATACTTATGGTTTAAAATGAATTTTCAAAAATAAAGAAAAAGTTTTCTTGAAGATTTCATTTTAACTTTAATTGAAAGCTAAATGATTTTAAAATATACTATTCCCAGTAAGCAAAAATTTCGGTTTTGTAATTCAAACATAAATTATGTTGACTGGAATCGATGTTTTTTTGTTTGTTTTTTTTCATTCAAACCGATAAATTCGACCATTCTGACACATTTGGTTTTAAAAATCTTTCAAAAATAAAATACATATTTCTGGATATATTTGAGAAAAAATTTACAAATTTAACGTTAATTTACACTGATTTGAAACAAATATCACTTACTTATAGCATAAACTGTTGTGTACAAGCGTTTCTTAACCATGGTGTCTTGTTTTTCTGAGGTTTCAATCAATTTATCGACAGCTTAAATGTTGACAAGTTAAGTATGGTGACACAGAATTGCCAGCAGACGATAAATTTTATATGAAGGTTTTTTTTCGTAAAGGGGGACAACCCTTTAAACGCGTAACCTTTTAATGATAATGTCATATACGAACTCGTATACTTAGAAAAATTAAGACGTTTAAACACAAAAAATCGAAATTCTTTTTTAAAATATTCGGGGACATCAGACTGTAATAAGCTTTAGAGTGTATAATTAGTAAATACAGTTTTACTGAATAACAATATTTCCTAAGAGTTACACCACCGGAACTGAATTTTAAACAATTGAATATTTTATATAAATTATTCAATTTAAAATTGTAAAAAAATAGAAACAAATATTGTAAAATTCAGTTTTCTTCAAACAATATTGTCTTTAATATATATTATTCATAAAATCTGTTAAAAGCTGACATGCTTTTAACTGATATAGTCACTAAAAATTATTATGTTGAATTTCTGAAGTTGTCCTAAAATTAAGTAAGGGGATGAAACATGTATGAAAATATTTTTACCAAGGTTTTTTATTAAAAGAATTTTTTAAAATAATTTCATTTCTTTCGGAATAAGTACTGAAAATGTAATAAAAATTCGATAATATATATATATATATATATATATTACTTACATACCCGACCGAATTGTCATATATATATATAATATATATATATATATTATCCTTTTTGACGTCTACCCAATTTCAATCAAAAGTCTCTGTGTGTGTATATGTGTGTATGTATGTATGTATGTATGGTCAGCAAAAAGAATTGTCAAAGAGTATAATTCTAAAATATAACATATATATATATATATATATATATATATGTTAAAGAACAGAAAACACATCACTTACTTGCTACTCAGGTTTCGATCATGCAGGTCTATTCAAGCAAGCTTGCCTGAAGTGACAATATATATATAATTTTTGTCAAATTTTCAAATTATTGTGTGTCATAGCAAAAACAGACGCTAAAATTTTCTCTGCTAAAAGTTTGTACATCTGCTGAGGCTAGAAATACAAGACTTTAATAAAAGTTTTGAATGTTCTAAAACAGAATAAAATTTTTCATTAAATATTTAAAAAATACTTTGATCCTTCTACTTAATGATAACATAAAGATTCTGACGATTAAACTATGTTTTCGTTACGTTTAGAGCATATTTTCATCATGATATGCTTAATTTTGAGCGATTTCGTGGAGACAACTATGTAAATATATAGGAAACTAAATATGGATCAGAATTCAGCCGAATAATTAACAAGAAACAAATAGTAAATGTTCATTTTCGCTTTTATTTAAGCTTTAGAATTTGGGAGAAACTGAGTTATAGAAAAAATTCTGACAAAGCTTAAATAAAACCGACAAATGTTAAATTTATAATTAATGCTTCCTATTTGTTCATTATTTCATATATATATATATATATATATATATATATATATATATTTCATATTTATATATATATTCGGTTTATTTATTAAACAGTATTTATTTTCGTCTATTAGCCTGAATATTCGAGAAATATTCGAAAATTACGCGTTCACTGGCAGGATTCGAACCTGTCAACGAGCACATATTTTCCTAATGAACATTCATGCTGGTAGAGGAAAACACTGTTTAATAAATAAACGGAGCGTTTACTCAAATACGAGTATCCATTAAGAATAACGTTTAAGTAATAAAAATCTGTCAGATTAATAAAGAAAAATCCTTTCCTTTCAATAAAGGATTTTTCTGTTGCTGAGGTGATGTGTTATCCCCCGTGGGGATCTTCATATCGAAATGGTCATTCAACATCATTGAATTAATCCTTTTTTAATTTATATATATATATATATATATTGACTGGTCCCTTGTATTCGAGGATACACACCTGGTACATGGGTATCCTCGAATACAAGGGGCCAGTCATTATATAAATATATATATATATATATATATATATATATATATATATATATATATATATATGGGGTCAGTCATTATATATATATATATATATAATGACTGGCCCCTTGTATTCGAGGATACCTATGTACGAGGGTGTCTAGCTAATCTCATTGCAGAAGTTTGTTCAGGCACAATTTTGTTTGTTCAATACCCACAGGGCCGACATGTATTTATACTGTAACTATGCTGAGTAGACCTTAGTTACAGTTTCTGGGAGAAAACGCATTAGTCTGACTGAATAAAAGTTTGAACAAGGCCGTTTACCCAATTTCAATCAAAAGTCTTGGGTCAACCCGTGGTATGGTTTTCGGGCTCTTTCCAAATGCGCCGCACACTGGAATCACCTCCTCCAGACCGATAGCATCAAGAAGTCACCTTCCTGAAAAGTCGACTGTGTTGAGATTCAAACCCGAGTTTTATGGTTATATATATATGACAATTCGGTCGGGTTTCAATCCTGGCTAAAAGCAATCGGATGTCTAACTGTACTGATGTGCTGTGATACAGCGAAACAGATCTGCCTGCAGAAGGCTATATATATATATATATATATATATATATATTATCCTACGTCTATAGCACGACTCGGAATTCCATGAAATACGCAACCATCATGTACTCATTACACACACACACACACACACAGACACACGCACACGCACACACACATTTTTTCATTCAAAATGCAGCCGATTGCACAATGTTTTGTAATTGGTTGAATTCAGAATAAAAATATTAAAATAATCTACATTATATATATATATATATATATATATATATATATATATATTAAACCGATTTTAATACAACTGTGTACTGGTCTAATTAAATTCTGTCCCAAAATTGGTTAATAATCATATATATATATATATATATATATATATATATATCGTTTAAAAGTGACAGAACACGTAGATTTTAAACCCACTGTTCAAGCATTTACTTTTATAAAGAGTGCTCGATACAGATACACTATCGTCCATTATTATTAGGCCACCCCGGTTTTTTAAAAGGAATGATGTATTTCATACTATATTTAAGGATAATTCTAAATGAAAATGGAATGGTTCTTTTGTCATTAATAATTTTCAAAAATTTACAAGGCATAGAAGTAAAGATGAACTCGCCCGAATCACCCTAAATTTTCTTCATTCTTTCATTGATGAAACTACAATTTACAATTATTCACTTGGCAATAAATATTAAAAAATAGTATGAAATACTATGGGGTGACCTAATAATTATGGCCGGTAGTGTATATAAAGCATTTACAAACTTTTTGAAATACTAAAAGCCTTACCGATTAAAGTAAAAGCATTTTGCCAAAAAATCCAAGCAAATAAAATAATTTCAATTTTAACACATACATGTAAACATACATGTATTCATAAATATTACATATAGATATATAAAAACCTTAAGTGTGTTTGTTTTATCTCATTATTTTCTTTATACAACAACTTTTTGAATTTAACAAGGTGATTTTTATATATATATATATATATATATATATATATATATATATATACAGATTGAAAGAGAAAAGAGAAAGTACACTACGGCAGGAAGAACTTCAGTCGACAAGTTGTGTATGTCAAGATGTTATGATATTTTTTTTAAGTCAACAACATTTTGTCGGCCATGCTGACAACATTAATTTCTGGAAAGTGACTGAAACAGCGGATAATGTCTGAACAGAAACGGAACAAAAAATATCATTTTTCATTTGGTTGTATCACAACCGATGTGAAAATTGTAAAAATGCAATAAAACAATAAACAGTTAGATCATGCTTGAATTTAACTTTAAATTCACACACGCACACACACACACACATACACACACACTCATACACACACACACACACATATATATATATATATATATATTCTAAACATATACTGTTAAATATAAGAGACAATGAATGTCTATTATGTTTAATCATGAGCCTTTATTTTCAACTGACATTAAAGCCAAAATACGACGTTTAGAACGGCTAATGATTAAACATAATAGACATTTATTGTCTCTTATATTTAACAGTATATGTTTAGAAAATTATTTTCTGCCTCGATACACTATATATATATATAAATTAGAGAAAAGTTTCAAAATTCAAAGGTGTCGGATGCACATTTCGACATGGGATCTCTAACAGAGATTCCACGTCACGTCAGCGACATTTTTTTGTTCCAAATGGCGAAGGTCCTGGGGTAATGGCGGAACGGTCAAGAATTGAGAGTTCCCTTAAGGTCAAGGAAGTTGGATCTTTTTAAGCAAAACAGAAGAGATAGACGGGGTATCAAATATCAAATGGTAGAGGCTAGTGAATGTTTACAGGGGTTTGAAACGGTATATTTAGGAGGGGAAGGAATAGATTTAAATGTAAGATCTTAATTAGGATCAGGTTCTTGGAATTTACCTTCCTACTCTTCCACTTCGGATTAAAGGAAAACAATATATATATATATATATATATATATATATATATATATATATATATATATACTCTATGTATCGTTTATAGTAATATATATATATATATATATATATATATACATTGCTGGATGATGAGAATCTTTCTCGAAACATAGAAATTTCCGTGTCGCAATGTATAATTAATTCATAACTACATAATTATATTAAGTTCTCATTATAATACTCATTAGACTGAGCACAGTTCATAATAAAATAAATGCCAGAGCACTCAAAATAAAAAAAAAAACCTCATCTGGAATTATATATATATAGTTCATTAAAACAAAAGAAAATAAATTACTACGTAATAATCAAAGCGTGAGGGAAAATAACAACAGCATTCCCTTAAAAAGGACTATAAATGTGGCCGAAAGCGCTTTGGTCGATAAAGATTTTAGACAATTTTTATATTTTTTAACTACAACAAAACGAAAAAACGTTAGGGTGCTGGAAAAAATTAATGAAAAATAATTCAATCTTCCTTGTCAGCCGTATTTAGTGATAGATATTTGAAAGAAAGGTGGCTGTCCAAGTATACATTAATAGAAATAAACTGGCATATCTGTTGAAATATTTATATTGCATGTATAACACACACACACACACACACACACACACACACACACACACACACACACACACATATATATATATATAATGTCAACTTTAACGATATTCTTTAGTGGATATTCTTGTTTTAAACAGACGCCTTGTTTGTTGTTTCTTTTTTATATTATGGATATTATTATCCATAATATCAGTCAGTTAAGTGCCATACCTGATACACGCTTGGGCGATCATGTCTCGAAACAAACATGACTGACTGGGCAGAATATTATCCCGCAGTAGGTTGCCATTGCTTTCTGCGGTAGACTGGTTGCCGACCAAGGCTATAGAACCCAATCTGTCCTGTTATTTAACCCATAACTGGAAGGAATAGACGGATTAATACCTTTCCCAAGGGTATTTGCGCGTAAGCGAATGCAACAAATTCAGCTGGAATTCGTACTCGGCTCTCCGATTTCTCGTTCCGAGCCGATATCCACTGCGCCACAACGCACATCCATAATATACACACTTTAAAATAAAATTAATAAAAATGAACCGTCTTTTTTAAAAAGTTCAACGCATGGGGACCTACTACAAATAATGTTCTGTATAGTATTGTACCATGTTCTTAATTGATATTATTAAGTGTTGAATTTTTTTTATTAATAATATTGCCTTTATTTTTAACCATTTTTGCATTTGGATCATGCTATTATGTATGTATAGTGTAGTATGTTTCTGTGTATATTTAACAAACGATCGAACCGAATTAAAGTCTTAAAGGTAACAATGTGCATACCGTGTTCGGAATATAACACCCACATGACTCTACATTCATAAACTCTACACATATTTAGTGACACGTAAAATACAATTCTTCCTTGATAGTGGCTAAAAGTATAACCGAAAGCGCTTGGAAACACAAAACATTTGGACAATGTCCATATAATTTGTGTTCAGAAAAGAAAAATATCATTAGAATACACAAAGAATTCTATAAAGAACTTAGCGATATACTCAGGGTTCTATGGATAAGTTGTCGCCATTTTATATTTTTTTAATGACGCGCATGCGCGATGTTTGTTTTTACTGCACCTGCACAGTATAGTAGGGTCGGTTGAGTAAAAGAGCATCATGATGCAATTCCGACCGCCAGAAATTTGGAAACGCATGGCATTTGCATGGGAAGCTCCAACACTAACATTTCAGCGTGTTTGGTTGCCAGTCTGAGGAGAGTGCAAAGGATTCGGAAATATGTGAATGAGTCCAATGTTCATAACAATGGTGTCTAGGGGAATCACTGGTGATGGCGGCGATATGTTTCCATTCATCTTCCCACAGGGTTTCGCACTCAATACAGAGATCTGACCAGCTTGGGAAACTGACTCATTCGAATAAGAAAAGAACTCTCGAATTTATTGGTGAGGGCCTCAGACTCAACACGGAAACTTATATCAAGTGCCTAGAGAAGGTAGTGCTGCCCTGTGTCAAGAGAGTGGCTGGTAGAAGAACCTATGTCTGGCAACAGGACTCTGCACCATGCCGCACATGCAGGAGAACCAAGTCATGGCAGGCAATTTCTGCGACCATATTACTCCTTACATCTGGACACCTCGCTGCCCAGACTGCATCCCCCTCATCTGTGGGGCGCAGTTAAGCGATAGACCAACAAAACTCCTTCTAAACTGGATAAACTGGAGGCAAAGATTACTATCAGGCAAAGATTGCTATCATTTACCAACTTAAATAAGGAGACCGCCCAGAAGAGATGCAGGAGATACTGAAGTAGTCTGCAGCAAGTGGTGGAAGCCAGTCGGGATTTTATTGAATAAACTTACTAATTAGTATTTCAAGACTATTTTGTATAATTTTGATGAATATGTATGTTAAATTGAGATGCCAGTGTTATTTTTATTTTTGCGTAACTTCGACGAAAGTTCATCCATCGTACCATATATATATATATATATATATATATATATATATATATATATATATATAAGAATCATAAAAGAGTAATAGTATCATTATAATATTATTCATACTATGATATTAATATACAATAATATAATATATTTTAAGGTTTTAATTTATTCTAACCTTTGAATTTTTATTTTTACTATTATATATATATATATATATATTAACAAGAATAGTATATATAAATATACCAATTTCTAGAAAATATTCTTCTATATATAGAGTTGTAATTACATATGCTTTTATGCAATATAATTATATACATCAATGCTCTCTCTCATCTCTCTCTCTCTCTCTCTCTATATATATATATATATATATATATATATATATATATAATATTATATATATTAAATTAAAAATTAAAAACACCTACTGATATACCTAAAATTATGTAATTTAATTCCTCATTACCTTTTATGAACAATAATTGCGTTATCAAAAACATTGGATGTTCCCAGTACTTATCAAACTAGCAGCGACGCCTAGTTTAATGACATTAATAAGAATAAATAAAATGTCGTTTAAGATACATTATACAAAAAGAAAAAAAAAGAAATAAGTGACATTAACTGATAATTCGACAGGGTTTTGTGAGAATTCGTTAAGAATATTAAATAACACTGATTTAAAAGTACATATTTTCTTTTTTCTTATCATCAGCGCTGAAATTTTTTCCGTTTTTACGAAATAAAACAATATGATTTTCATTCAATAATTTATTATGGTTTTGTTATTAAGATATAGTTTATATATATATATATATATATATACACACACATACACACACACACACACACACATATATATATATATATATATATATATATATATTTATCATATCACCCAAGCAGGGCGAAAACGCCACTGATGAGCAGGGGGCTACGTAAGAGTGAAAAGATTGGAAAAGAGAAAAACCGGAAACCACATCCTAAACAGGGAACAAGGGATGAGCCTCTTAACCTGTTCAATAGACGTGGGTGGAGTGTGAACCGGGCGATAGTTTAGTCTATCTACTCCAATTGAAAAAATAAAATAAAATAAAAAAAATAAGAGTGAAAAGATTGGAAAAGAGAAAAAGAGAAAAACCGGAAACCACATCCTAAACAGGAAACAAGGGATGAGCCTCTTAAACCTGTTCAATAGACGTGGGTGTAATGTGAACCGGGCGATAGTTTAGTCTATCTACTCCAATATATATATATATATATATATATATATATATATATATATATATAAAGATATCATGGTTTTAAGATATAGGTACAAAAATATTAAGATATCATGATTTTATGATGTAGGGACAAAAATATTACGATATTACGTTAATGAAACATGCAATTATGGTAACATTCAACGCTGGCGATTATTTGAATTATACGTTTCTGTATTTACAACATGTATGTGCAACAAAGTTAATAATACAGATAACTTCAATTTAAAAAACTAATAGATATTTTATGCAAATTCGACTTTCATTATTACTCTTATTGCTGTTGTTTTTTGCCTTTGTTTTCTGTAGTACGAGTTGCTTCCAAGTGACAACAAGCTTTTTTTTGGCATCAGAAGATGCAAATGAATGATTTGCCGTGGAATCAGAAAACAATGCAGTTGTGGTCACTGCAGGAAGAGAGATCTTGACAATATGGGAGAAGTACTCAGGAGTTTGATTTTCTGCAGTTCATATCTATTTTAGGGCTACCAGGAATTTGATCTACATATTTGTTTGCTCCGTTTGATATAATTCCCAGTGACCCAATAACAACAGGTGATGCTGTTGTCTTCAGTTGACACATTCTACTGATTTCAATCCCGAGATATTTGTATTCATTTCTCAAACGAAAGACATGTTACTGCCCGATTCGAGCTGGAACATGTATCAGACTACATGTATTTTCAACATGATTTTTCACAACTGTCTGGTCGATTTACCTCGATTTTCCTATCAATCTGAACGCTGAAATAGCAGATGATAACTTATTAGTAGTATTAGTGGTAGTATTCACTCACTGAGTATTAGCACTAGTGAATTGACAGAACGGATGTGCGTTGTGATACAGTGGATATCGACTCGGAACGAGAAATCGAGGACCCGAGTTCGAATTCCAGTTGAATTCATTGCATTCACTTACGCGTAAATACCCTTGGGAAAGGTATTAATCCGTATCTTCCTTCCAGTTATGGGTTAAATAACAGGATAGATTGGGTTCTATAGCCTTGGTCGGCAACCAGTCTACCACAGAAAGTAATGGTAGCCTACTGCAGGATAATCCTCTGCCCAGTTAGTCATGTTTCGAGAGAGACCTGATCGCCCAAGCGTGTTTCACGTATGGCACTTAACTGACTGACTGAATTGACAGAAAGGCACTTTAATGCGCCAACATTTTTCTTGCCTTTTTTCTGTAATTCTGTAATCAGCTGGATGGTCTTAATTCCTTTCCAAACTCTAAATTTCCAGATCCTTCAAATTTCTTCCTCGGCTCTTTTGAACTATTCCCAGTTCTCTGATAACGATTAACCCGATTGGGTCCTTCATATTTTACAGTTTTCTCAGCTCACTGGTGCAGTTGAAATACTTAATCTGTCTATTCATTTTTATTCATGTTTAGTCTCTGACCCGTCGAAACAGGGAAACACGCTATCAGGCATCTTTCTCATTGTAGTCCCTACTACCAGACACAAACTTTTATGGGGCCAAAATATGCTGAAAACTGAAGATTATTATTATTATTATTATTATTATTATTATTATTATTATACCATGTACATGCATCACAGCGAAATGGTGACCAATTTTAATAAAAGCAGTACATAATCTTTCAGTTCGGGCCCGGTCAGGAATACCTTCAAGTCGGGTAAACTAGTCTGCTCAGACAATATTACATTGAGGGTGTTCCCAGTTATCTATACGTGATTCCCAAGTCGCCTTGGCTGCCTCGTCCTTAAAAGTTAAAAAAGTTAAATTTTGGCACACAGCCAAAAGACTTGCCTTCTACACCAGTAAATAAATTACACACAGCGTCAGCTGCCTTCTCTCCACTTAGTAAATACACACACCTGTTCAAGGAAGTTTTTTTTCCATCTAAATCCATTTTGCACATATACAAATCAAACATCCGACCGTGCATAGAATACTGTAGTCATATCCGGTCAGGCGTCCCTGCTGTTCATCTCAGTGTTCTTGACAGGCTCCAAAGGAGAATCTTTAATGTGATAGGACCCGATCTGGCAGTTCGATTCCAGGCACTTTCACATCGGTGGTATGTAACTTTCCTCTGTCTTTTCTACAAAAAAATTCATGGCTTCTTCTCCGACGAACTCAGGTCACTTGTGCCCACTTCACAAAAAGTTACTCGTGCAACAAGACTGGCAACAAGGTCCCACCATTTTACAATTAAATCAACCAAATGCAGGCGACAACTCTACTCTATCAGCTTCTTTTCTCGTACTTTCCGCCTGTGGAATTCCCTTCCATATACTTGCTTTCCTGACGGCTACAACCTCCTGGAATTTAAATGTAATGTCAATTCCCATCTATTATTCACTTGACTACAGTTCTTTCTACATCACCTCGTGTATCTTGTTATTTTCCTTTCTCTCTACCTTCGCAACTGTCTTCATTCCAGTGTTCACATCCTTCTCTTGCCCTTTCTCTTACACCCCCTGTAACTGGTTCATCTTTCTCTTCACTCTCCTATCGCCTAAGCATTTACATTCTTATGTAGCCCTCTGCACATCAGTGGCGGTACCGCCTTGCTTGGGGTGAAACGATAAAAAAAAAAAAGGCAACTGACAAGCAAGTATGTGGTACCGAACGGGAAATTTACTGTAACCTATCTTAATTCTTCAAAATATTATATATATATATATATATATATATATATATATACAGTTATTCACTTCCAGTCACTTAAAAGACTTGCTTTGTAAATGGTTCGTAGTCTGAGAAGTGTTTAAACAAAGGACGGAAACTGCAACACTCAAATCCGAAAGCGCGTTGGAATTACCAAAAATGCATTCCAAAATTTAAGCAGAGTATGAGGATATGCGTTGTGGTGCTGTGGATATCGGCTCGGAATGACAAATCGGAGAGCTGAGTTCGAATTCCAGTTGAATTCCATGCATTCACTTACGCACAAATACTTTTGGGAAAGGTATTAATGCGTCTCTTCCCTACAGTTATGGGTTAAATAATAGAGCAGATTAAGTTCTATAGCTTTGGCAACCAGCCTACCGTCGAAAGCAATGGCAACATACTGCGGAATAATCTTCTGCCCAGTCAGTCATGTCTCGAAAGAGACATGATCGCCCAAAGCGTGTATCACGTATGGCACTCAACTGACTGATTAAGAGACATAAAATATTCGTTAGAAACAAAGTAGTAATGAACTGTTACTGGAAAGCTGTCCTTCTATATGGCAGTGAATGATGGACAATCTCCCTAAAGACGAGGAAGATACTTGAGGCAATGTGGTTCTACAGAAAGATGCTTAGGAGCAACGACGAGGTTTTAGAGAAAATAGAAACAAAAAGAAAACTTATACTTAACAACAGGAAGAGAATGTTGAAATTTCTAGAACACATAATGAAAAAGAAGGGCTTGGAAAATTTGATACTCACAAGACAGTTTGAGTGGAAAGAGAGACTGAGGAAAGCACAGTATAACATAACTGGTGAGCTTAACCCGAGAAAGTTAACCATGGGTATATAGTACCCAGTGCAAATGACGCCATTTTAATTACAGTTTAATTAAAATTTCCGTACCTGATTTTCTTACTTAATATGTTTTTCAGTTCTTATCAATGTTAACTCAAAGTACAAATTTTGAAGTGCCTGCATGTAAAATATTTCAAATAACGATTTATATTTAATATTTTTTTTTGATATTTTCAAAATCGGGTATGATATACCCATGGTTAGTAGTGGTTAACCTTAATTGCTGGTTAGTGTTCCAGGTTTAAGTAAAATCACATAACAGGTTTTAGGAGAAATTACGAAAAGACCAAATTTATTAAGATAATTTTCTAAGCGCAGCTTAGATGTGGCACAAGACCGAAAGTATGGGACACCCAGTGAAGACCGAACTTATTAAGGCCTTCAAAGAACAGAACATTTGGGAGCCTGAGGGGACATAACACATAAAGAAGGTGTTGATATGTAAATATTTTATTATTATTATTATTAGAATTGTTATAAATATTATTTACAGTTTTTGTTGTTACCCATAGTCGCTTATATTCTTCTTCTTCTTCTTCTTCTTCTTCTTCTTATTATTATTATTATTATTATTATTATTATTATTATTATCACCACCTTTGCTTTGTGTACTACGCTATTTTAGGACTACCGGGAATTTAATCCATATATTTGATTCTCCCTGTTAATATAATTCCCAAAGCCTCAATAATTAACAGGTAATGTTGTCTGGAAAATGTAACGTTCTACTCAGTTCAATCTCTAGAGTATTGTCGTATTATTTCAAACATTTTCACCGGTCTATTATTATTATTATTATTATTATTATTACATTTCCTTTGATGTCTGTTATATACTCATTTCCTTCTGAGTCCCAACTAGAAATCAGATATGGTTTCATGACATTTTCCAACAAAACAATTTTTTTAAAACAAATCAACCCTCAAAACCCTAACATCGCACACATCTTACATAGCCCTTCGTAATATGTGAGTTGTGATTGTGAGCACAATTTTTTGTACTTTTTTAATGAACCCTTTCAATGAGTCTATCAAAACCTTTTCCAATCAATCCGCGGGCTCCAGCTACAACTGGAATTATTGATATCCTCATGTACCAAATTTTTGAGATTTCCACTTCAAGATCCTTGAATTTTGATATATTTTTAATATCTTCAAAGCTACATTACAATCTGCGGGGACTGCCATGTCAGTAAGAAAGCACATTCTGTTTTGTTGTCTTTGATGACTGGGCGATTAACCTTGATAATTATTATTATTATTATTATTATTATTATTATTATTATTAACGTACAATTATCGTTATCGTTCACCGCCATTTTTCTTTGAAACAAGCGCGCATTATAATAAATAAAAATGTTCGTTTACTCTGATTATTTACCAGTATAAGCAACAAGACTAAGGCGCTTCCGTAAAGGAAGTCTTTTATTTTTTTGTTAAGTTTATTATCATAGTATTTATTTTAAGAGTTACATTTTAACGTATCTAATTCTACTCTTGTTACGAGAAAAGTCAAACTTCACTTTTACATACGGCTTCTTATTTTAAGATGATTTTATTAGATATCTTTAAGAGACGTCATAGTACTGATGGGTGTGGCCCAAGTTCTGTGTAATTGACTAAGAAACAAGCCATGCGATTTAGCTGTGCAATGAAATCAGATGAGGTGGTACAACCCGAAACAGTTACCATCGATACGGAAAACAGAGGTTCAAACTTGGTTACTACCTAGGGAAAAAGACATGTATTAATTGCTCCCTGAACTGCGTTTCTTCACCGTTTTCTTGAAAAAAATATCTTGTTTAAAAAAAAAAAAAAGTAAAGAAAAGCGGATCAATGTATACGAGGGAAAATCTTTTTTTATGTGCCGTGTTCTTTCAGGACGCTGGCGATTATGGATTTCCACTTGTCCATAGTCACTTTTAACATTTTTTTCTCTTGGAATCTTTCCCAAATCCTGCTCTGCCATCCATTCGCTCAAACTCAGCAAGTATCTCTCTCTCTCTCTCTCCCCCTCTCTCTCTCTCTCTCTCTCTCTCTCTCTCTCTCTCCGCCCTTTGATTCTCCAAGCCTTCCTTCTTCAGTTGTCTCTTCTTGGTGATAAGTATAAGCTTCCTTTTCGTTTGCATCCTCTCCATAACCTCGTCGTTACTCACATGCTCGGTTCAAAGGCTGAGTAGAGCATTGAGAGTTGGGAAGATTTCATTGGAAACAAAGAAACGGGTTCTGTCATGTGATATCTGTCATCCTATATGGCAACGAATGCTGGACAATCTCCTCAAAGTTAAAGGAAAGACTCGAAGCAACAGATATAAGATTTTACAGAAGGATCCTTGGTTTAATTATATATTCAGTAGTATCAACACCCGAACCTCAAAAGTTATTACTACCATCACGGATACAACCAAATCAGTTTTAATAAATGTAAAATTTTTGGCTATTATAGACGAATTGAGCCGAGGTCATTGTGGCAAGGAGATCGTTCTTGTCACGAAAATCTTTAATTGTAGTTTTGTATAATCATGTGACAAAGTTATCTTTCTACAACATATAA
>JBBBDQ010001661.1:4885000-4897500 GCA_037127315.1 Ascarosepion bandense | reverse complement strand
TTTATTTTTTTAGTTTTCTTTTTTTTTCTTTAATTACCGATATTCTTTCGAGTGTTTTCTTTCCTCGTTTTCTTTTTCTTTTAAGGGTTTTTTTTTCTTTATATTATTCGCTTTTTCTCATCAAAAGTCGCGTTGAAAAAAAAAAAAGATCTGTGTTTTATCTTCTTCCTTGGTGGTTTTTATTTTTTCATCTAAAAGCTGCCAATCGTCTTGTTTGTAACTGATTCCAGTGTTACAATTATTATAATTATTATTATATGAAATCAGTTCAGAGTTAATAAAGAGTTGTTGCTATAAACATACACTCTGTTTGTGGTTTTTCTAATAAATGATATTGGGTCAGCATCGAAATTGCGCTGAGGTTGTTGAAAAGATGCCGATTTGTGTTGAATCTCGTTCTGTCTTCTTAAAAATGAAGACCTCGGTGCCACTTGATAGGCTAAAATTCGTTTGAACTGACACCTTCCTTAATTCATTGGAGAGTTTATTTTCGTTCTTATCTTTTTTTTTTTTTTCATTAAACCCCATCAATTTGTTCGTCGGTCGTTTTACCCCGTCTGTCTTCCTGTATATGATAGAAGGTTCTCTCACAGTGACTACATGTGTGTGTGTCTTTCTTTTTTTTTGTATTGTCGTATCTGTTTGTATTTTTCTAATTATATATCTACATGTGTATATGCAAAACCAGAAACAGTTCTTGCTAATAAACCTATTGAAATAGATTTTAACCAGTCTGTAGAAATTTTTGCATCTACATCAGCAAACGGGTTTAATAAAATACGTATGAATAGTTATGGATATTTTCAGAGAATGTGTTACCGTCTGTACACGATAAGTGTATACGCGTGAGTCGCTGCTAGTCTGTGTACACACTACCTACGTCATACTTTTATCTTTTTTTTAATTTTAGTAGTGTTTCATACAGCGTCAAAATCAAATGACACTGTTTACTAACGGCGGTTTTACTTTGATAAACACACAAGAGCTGCTACCGACAAAGAACAGGCAGGCGTGGTGGCGGTAGACGAAAATAGGCGTCGATCTGCGCACAACATGCGCTTGTGCGAGCACGCGCATAATTTCGTATATACATCTATATTCGCATTTACAAACATTTAGCTCCCTCCTAGTAGCCGTCACACACACACACACACACACACACACACACACACACATATATATATATATATATATTATTGTTTATTTACTAGTATGTATGTCTGTGTACAGTTTAGAGGACTGCCTTCTCCAGACTTATTGATAGTCAGAGTAGGGGGAATAAAGCGAGGTTGGGCCTTCGCGATGACTAGCTAATCAAAAGCGATAGTTGTGACAGGGCTCCATTACCGGAAGTTGAAAGAGGTGGAGATCATGGGTGTGGCTTCCTCTTTAGCGTGTTACGTTGAAGAAAAAGCCACATTTCTTAATGTAGTTATAATGCAATTTTGTTTGTCAATATCAGTGTACTCGCGCTTGAATAGAATCATTTACGTTTCTTTGGTAAACAAAAGCCCAAGTTGCGTTTGTTTTTGTAGACTAAGGAAGTCAAAGAAACCTCTTTTACATTTCAGTAATATAAAGTGATTAGAAGACATAGTTGTATTGCAACTAACTGGTGAATTATATTTTTTTTTCTGTTTAGTATTATTTTGTTATAAACATAAGATATATGATATACAAAGTTATTTACCAGACTAATTGTTTCGAATGATAATATGTAAAAACAAAAAATCTTATGTAACGTGTTTCATATCTAGAAAAAATGTTTCAGGCTAATAATAGTTTTATCAATATAATCAGTTTTATATATTCAGGGGCGGGAAAGCCATACAAGAAAACATCGGTTACTATTTAAATTACAGGGACGCTTAGTTTTAAATGTAAATTTAATTTTTTAATATCCGATGCATTTTATATCTATAATTTAACCGACAGCATTCATCTTTCCGATGCTTTTGATTTATATTTTTTAAGTATCCCATAATGCATCTGAATTAATTTTGTAGGGAAAAATATATGTTAAAGTTTCTAAAATTAGTGTACTTTTAATATTGCTCTTTTTTATCGCCATGATGAAATACTCTCTCTTTGTGTTGAAAATTAATTCTTTTAAAAAGAATTACGATAAGAATAAATGAATGAGACCGGCTTGGTAATTTTTTTTTTTTTTTTTTTTTTTTTTTTTTTTAATCATATCACCCCGAGCAAGGCGGTAACGCCACTGATGCGCAGGGGGCTACGTAAGGGTAAAAAGAATGGAAAAGAGAAAGCCGGAAACCACATCCTAAACAGGAAACAAGGGATGTGCCTCTTCACCTGTTCAATAGATGTGGGTGGAGTGTGAACCGGGCGATAGGTGGAGTGTACACCGCACTTCAAAAATTTACAAATTTCAATTCAAGTGTTTTTATCATTTTTGATATAAACCGGCGTTTGTTGTACTTCTCCCCAGTTTTGCAACTAAAATATATTAAGCTTTTTTTTTCTTTTTCGCGGCTGGGCTTTATTTTCCGATTATCATTTTCGGTGGACCTGAAGCATACTACCACCACGTTTAATTTCGTTGTTTTTCATTTTTTTTTTTTTAATTTTTTCAGCGCAATCCTATCGATTGTTACTTAAACTTTCCGATTATCAAAAAAAAAAAAAAAAAATTGAAAAATCACAATATTTAAACAAATTTGGGTGGGGGGTCAGTTTCTCATACAACGTTAAAGTAAATCGATCCTCCATTTTCAATCCACTATAAGGTTGGGGTCGCTTTGTTTATGTTAATTTCATTGTTTTTCATTGTTTTTGTTTTTGTTTTTACTTTTTTCAGCGCAGTTCTATCGATTGTTACTTAAACTTTCCGATTATCAAAAAAAAAAAAAAAAAAAATTGAAAATTTACAAATTTGATGGGGGTCACTTTCTCATACAACTTTATAGTAAATCGATCCTCCATTTTCAATCCACTATAAGGTTGCTTGAGAAACTGTTTCCCACCCTAAAATTGTTTAAATATTGAAATTTTTGCAATTTCTTTTTGTCTTTCGTAAAAGTTAAGGTGTAAAAGATATTATTGCACTTAAAAAAGTCCAAAATAATTGACACTGAACACATTTACATTTAATGTCGTACCGGCAACTGGTTTCAAAATGAAGGCACGATTTACTATAACGTTATATGAGAAACACCTCGGCAGAAAATGTTTAAGTATTGAGATTTTTCAAAATATTTTTGTCAACCATAAAGCTAAAGGGATACTCGTTAGAACTGCGCTGAAAAATATTTAAAAAAAAAAAAAATGAAAAACAACGAAATTAAACGTGGTGGTAGTCTGCTTCAGGTCCGCCTCATTTTCTTTTTAAATCATTGTTTATATTTGCTAAAGTTACATTTCAAAAAGAAATCATTCCTGTCACGTGGTTAAAAAAATTACTTGTAAACACAGGGTCTACTTTTAGCTAGTATAGAGGTTTCTTCGCAATCATTTTCTTTTTCGATATTTACCGATACTGATATCGGCCCGGAACGAGAAATCGGGTAGCCGAGTTCAAATTCCAGTTGAATTCCTTGCATTCACTTACGCGCAAATACGCCTGGGGAAAGATATTAATCCGTTTCTTCCCTCCAGTTATGGGTTAAATAACAGGACAGATTGGGTTCTATAGCTTTGGCTGGCAACCAGTCTACCACAGAAAGTAATAGCAAGCTACTGCGGGATAATCATCTGCCCAGTCAGTCATGTCTCTTTCATGACATGATCACCCAAACGTGTATCACGTATGACACTTAGCTGCTGACTGATACTGAACTTCATAGAACAGATTTCCCCAAAAGATTATTTCTGTCTCATTTCCCCAAAAAGATGTCCCCAAAAACTTTTCCTGTCCCATTCCACAAGAAGATGTCCCCCACATTTCCCAAAAAACATTATTTCTGTCCCATTTCCCAAAAAGATGTCATCAAAAAGTTGTCTCAAAAAGACTCCCCAAAAAGTTTGTTTCTGTCTCATTTCCATAAAAGATGTCCCCAAAAATGTCTCCAAAAGATTCCTTTTGTCCCGTTATCTAAATAAAATATCCTAAAATAAAGATGTCGAAAAAAGATTCCCCACAAAATTATTTCTGTCCCATTCTCGCCACTCAAAAAAGTCTCACTAAGAATCTTTCTGACCATTACCCAAAAAGATGTCCCAAATAAGATGTCATAAAAAGATTCCCCCAAAAGTTTCTTTCTATCTCATTCTCGAAAAAAGACATCCGGATGAGACTTGATGATTTTTGTCATCACGCGAATAAGGTTTAAATAAATATTGCGTGAAACTCAAGCGCTATCCAGAGAAATAGCTCCCTCCGAACCATTACCCCGCCTCCGTATCATTCGTAAAATCATAAAACTGCATTTATTTCTCTATTCTGTAATTTTGTTCTTTCCCGGCATATTTAATATATGAAAAGTGGCAAAGAAAATATTTAAGTACAAGTCTAGAAACATCTTTGAAACCATTAAAATCTTTAAATATTTTTAGATCTTTGTGTACTATGTAATAACAAAGCACAGCAATATATATATATATATATATATCAAACGTTATAATTCGGCGGATACTCGTATTTGAAATAGACACACATTTTTATTTTTACTTTCTTCTTCTTTTATATGCCCTGTCCCTTCAGGACGTAGGCGATCAGGGCTCTCCACGTCTCCCTATCCCTGGTGGCTCTTAGTATGTTTGCTCCTGTTACACCTCGCAGCCCTCGTCCCGTCATCCACCTGATCATATATGTTAGCCGCTGCCTTCCTCCGTCTTTTTTCCTTCTGTCTGGCTTGTCAGTATCAGGTTCTCCAAGCTCTCCTTCCTCATTACATGTCCCAGGAACTTCAGTTGTCTCTTCCTGATGCTCACTATTAATATCCTTTTCATTTCCATTCTTTCCAACACCTCATCGTTGCTTGCCGGCTCAGTCCACGATATCCGCAGCATCCTTCTGTAGAACCACATTTCCGCTGCTTCAGGTTTTGTCCTCATTTTCGATGATATTGTCCAGCATTCACTACCCTATTTAAGAACTGACATCACATAGCAATCCAGCACTCTTCTCTTTGTTTCTAGTGAAATTTTCCTGTGTGTTAGTACTTTACTCAGCTTCTGGAACGCCTCCTTTGCCATGCCAATTCGCCTTCGGATCTCTGTGTCGCACTTTCCATTTCCTCTTAGAACACCTCGTAAGTATTTAAATTTTTGTACTTGCTTGATTCTGGTATCCCCCACCTGTATTTAGCATTTTGGGTTGCACCTGTTGCTAATGACCATGCATTCAGTTTTCTTAAAGTTTATTTGTATTCCTTTTTTGTCACTCTCCACTGCTGCCTTCTGTAGGAGGTTTTGTAGTTTCTTTTCCGTGTCTGCAATCAGTACTGTATTATCTGCATACCTTATGCTGTTCAAGTTGTGGCTTCTAATAATAAATCCTGGTCCTCAAAATATTCTCGCTGTACAAGTTGAACAGATCCGGAGAAAAGACACATCCTTCTCTTACGCCTCTTTCTATCTTTGTAAATCTGCAGAACTCGTTACCTGTATGTATGCAGGCAGTTCGCGGCCAGTAGAAATTCTTGATTATTCCCCAAAATGCCGAGGCTATTGAGCATCTCCATCAATTCTTTGTGTCGTATTTTGTTGAATGCTTTAGCATAATCAATATAACATAGGTACAAGTCTTTCTTCATTTGTATTGATCTGTCGGAGAGTATCCTAATCATAAATATGGCGTTCCTTGTTCCAGTGTCCTTGACGAACCCGCACTGTTCCTGTCCTATCGCTGGCTTGATTCTGCTTCTCGCGCTATTCATCAGGATTCTGACAATCAGTTTTGTAATGTGACTCATTAAGCTGATAGTTCTGTGTAGTTCGCACTCGTTTGCACCTGGTTTCTTCGGCAGTGCTATAAATATAGACATGCATAGGTCGTCTGGTATTATTCCACTATTATAAATTTCGTTTATTATGTCGGTAATTTTTTCTATGCCTTGTTCTCCCAGGGCTATCAGCAGCTCTATTACGACGCCGTCTGGGCCAGCTGCTTTGTTTTTGTTCAGTTTGGCCATTGCAGCTTCCGCTTCGGATTTTAATATTTCCGGTCCATCCTCCTCCTTGTATATTCTCGGTTGTTCTCTCCTGTCGCAAAAAAAGATCCTTTGTATATTCTTCCGATCGCTGGAGTGTTTCTTCTTTCTCCAATATGATTGTCCCATCTTTGGATTTTATGCATCCTGTTGAGGAGCAGGTTTTTTGTCCTATCAGTTCTCTTATCCCTTTATGCATCTCTGTTTTATTGGTCCTGCTCAGTCTCTCTACCTCTGCGCATTTGTTGTTGAGCCGTTCCTCTTTAGCCCGTCTGCATTTGTTCCTTATCTCCCTGTGTAGTTTCCTGCATTCTCCTCCATGTCTTGGCGTTATTTTTTGTCTCCTTTGCATAATGTCGAGAATCTCTTCAGTCATCCACTCGTTTTTTCTTCTGCGTCTGATTTCCATTGAACCACTGCGTTCCTGAATCTCTTGTTTATAGTTATGTAGCCTATTTGGTTATTCGTGTCGCCTCTTGGTCTTCTTCATGTCCATAGACGTCGTGGGCGTTCTTGAAACTAGGTGTTAGTAATTATCTGGTCATTTGCTGTGCACCATTGGACCCATTTTTCTCCTCGTTCGTTGCGATCCCCTGGTTCAAAGTTGCCGGTCGTGTCTTCTTCCCTCTCTTTACCTACCTTGGCATTCAAGTCACCCATTATGATCCTAATTTATTGGTTTTTGCATTGAGCCTTGGCACTGTCCAGTATGGAATAGCATGATTCTATTTCGTCCTCAGTGCTTTGAGTTGTCGGCACATAAACTACTATGGTAGCTATGTTGAAGGGCCTTCCCCGCAGTTTAACCAAGAGGACTCTCTCTGAAAGCTGACTGTATCCAAGAACGCATTTCTTCACTTCTTTGTCTAGTATTAATCCGACCCCTTTTTCATTGGTTTTGCCTCCTACATAAATTATCCCGTCGGTGTCACTACTGAGATCTCCATTGTTAGGCCATCTGGTTTCGCATATGCCTAGGATATTGATCTTCAGTCTGTCCATCTCCTGCTTGACATTCTGTAGTTGTCCACAATTGTTAAGTGTCCTGACGTTCCATGTACCAAAAGTAATTTTTTCTTTGTTGCGGACAGTTGCAGGGTAACGGTCCAGAGACACCTGTTGCTCATGTCGTTCTTTCCCGAGCGAGGGACAAATTTTGGAGTAAAATGTCCTCTTTACGCCGTATTATGTCTATCAGCCTGCGCCTTCAAGAGATCTTAATAAATAAAATATGTTTTCCGGCAGTGTTCGAAGAACTTACGTTCCCTTCAGTAAGAGAAAATGATTTTATTTTTATTTCGGTTACTGAATATATATATATATATATATATATATATATATATATATAATATCGAGGCAGCAGATAATTTTCTAAACATATACTGTTAAATATAATAGACAGTGAATGTCTATTATGTTAAATCATGAGTCGCTCTAAACATCGTATTTTGGCTTTAATTTTAGTTGAAAATGTAGACAAAAATTCTCTTTTTGTTATGCTGCTTTTAAGCTTTCGGCTCACATGAGCCATCTTCAGAGAGGTTACAGGGACTTTAACATAAAGACATCCACCATCAAAGATGATTTTATTTTGTGTAGACATAAAACATTGCTATGCAACGATAACAGACACCGAATAGCAGACGCAGTTGGTAAATTTGTAATGAGGTTCTCTGACGTCGTATCGCGTGAGAGACCGAAATGTTAATACAGCCATATGTCTAAATGCAATTTAATATATTGTGACCAGAATAAAATGTGATTTTATTAAATGTGGTTTGTTTTGCTTTATTGTAAATGGCCTCTAATACCTGAAGGTTCTTTATATTGTCTGTATGTGTGAGTATTGTTGTGTTATCGACTAAAATATCACTAATATTACCTACATGGCTATGTTTTTCTAAGAAATGTTGTTTAATTGAACTATGATCAGAAAGGTGGCAGGTAAATTTACGGGAAAGTGTGGTTGTAGTAAAACCGATATATGTAGTGGGTTTATTATTAGTACCAGAGATACATATATATATATATATATATTCAAGGTATCCTATATTTATGGGCAGAAGTGCTCGATATCCGAGATAGAGCATGTGTACAAACAAGAGTGCTTTTTGATATCAACTCAGCTATCTTGAACGCAATGTTCAGCCCATGTGATTTGGATAGTAGCACGACTATTTATATATGCTGGCTAACGGGGCATTATGGGTACGTCAGCTATTTCAGGTTTATTGTAGTATTGGAAATGCTAGAACGTTTATATTTTGAATTATTCTAAAGGCTATTGAGTAAAACGATATCACAGCATTTTTGACTTCAGACTATCTTTGCTATCGATATATATATATATATATATATATATATCACTGACAAATCGACGGAGTGATTGCTGATGGGTCCGTCTACGAAATTCTGAAGTCAGGATACTAAGGATAACACAAATCAGCTAAGTGATAAACCAAAATCTATTCAAGTAATCAATCATTAGATTTGTCGAGTAACAACATTTTTTTCTGCACACACCTCGTATATCAGAAAGTTTTCGGACTGTCAGTCAGTTAAGTGCCATACGTGATACACGCTTGGGAGACATGACTGACTGGGCAGAAGATTATCCCGCAGTAGATTGCCATTGCTCTCTGCGGTAGACTGGTTGCCGACCAAGGCTATAGAACCCAATGTGTCCTGTTATTTAACCCACAACTGGAAGGAATAGACGGATTAATACCTTTCCCAAGGGTATTTGCGCGTAAGTGAATGCAAGGAATTCGACTGGAATTCGAAATTATCTCTTTGCAAAATGTTACAAGGCAGCCAGGAAGCCTTTGCTTCGGCCAGCCAATAAGAGGAGACTAGCATGGGGAAGTGAGCACAAAAACTGGACAGAAGAACAGTTCATTTGATGCACATGTTATTGTGCAGTATTAGCAAAAGAATCATTCTATTTTCATTTAGAATTATCACTATGCAATAAATACTAAAAATAGTATGAAATACATCATTTTAAAAAAAACCTGAGGTGGCTTGATAATTATGGCCAGTAGTGTATATCAGATCAAGCTGTCTATTTGTCAGGTGATGTTGAAATTTCTTCGAAGATGACGGGGCAACAAAGATGCACATCTACAAAAGGATGCTGAGAATACAATGGACCGAGCATGTGATCAACGAGCAAATTCAGGAAGATTTATTTGTTTTTGATTTCTATGGTTTATCAATCTTTTGAAAGTTATTTAAAGCGAAAATTTGTTATAGATTGTAAGAATCTTTCGGAGATAATAATGATTCACTAATTCAAGTCCTAATGTTCGATAAAAAAAACTGAGATGCGTGGAGACAAGGTGAAATCCTAATTTGCCCAAAGTGCAAAAAATATTTAATAGTTTTCGTTTCATGGGTCGATTCCAGTTGCAAAATGACTACTCACCACGAACAGGAAAATTTGTTACTAACATTCGGCGATTGCAATCACATAAGGAAATGAAATACAATCTTATGTACCTAACAATACTTACAAAAGTAAAATAACAAGAATTATTATAAAACTAAATTAGAATAATATTATTTTTTTATAAATTTCAACCGACAAAAGCACTGGCTGCTTGATTAATAAATACTGAATGTTTTCTTATAAGGAAGCGGTTAAAAATGACAGAAAATGGAAACAAAAAGAACACATACCTAATTTTTCATATATAATACGCATTTTTTTCTAAAAAGTAATAATCAAAATTAGGGGTGCTTATTATGCACAGCTACAAAATATCTCTAAAAATCGCCGTTTGATAGGTCGATTTCCGTTACGAAATGACTGCTCACCACAAAAATAGGACAATT
Organism: Ascarosepion bandense; assembly: GCA_037127315.1. NCBI lineage: Eukaryota > Metazoa > Mollusca > Cephalopoda > Sepiida > Sepiidae > Ascarosepion > Ascarosepion bandense. The sequence continues at coordinate 4,887,550 of JBBBDQ010001661.1, read as the reverse complement.
TGTTACTAAAATTCGGTAATTGCGACCCCCATATGGATGTCAAATATAATCATATTTACCTAACAATCATTAAAAGTGTAAAATAAAATAAAAATTATCCTAAAATTATAGGTATTTCCGTTTTCTTTTCGAATCGTAATGTTCGAAATTTTTTATAAATATCTTCTTGAATAAGAGTAGGAAACGCTGGCCGTAATGAAATTAGAGAGCTACAATTTATACGGTTTGATTACTAAGCAAGAAGTGCGTATTATGTGTGAGTAGAAGCGTTTTCCCGTACTTTTAGCACAATTTTAGGGGTGCGTATTGTGGATGAAGGCGTATTATACTTGGGGAAATACAGTAATTCATTAAGTAGATTAAAATTGTACAAATTTCAGAGTCTTCTTTTACTTTTACTGTATCGCGTCCCTTCAATATGTAGGCGATCATGGACTTCCACTTGACTCTGTCGCTAGTCGCTCTCAATATTTTTTTCTCTTGGCATCTCTCCCAAACCCAACTCTGCCATCCATTTGCTCAAGTTTATCGTATGCCTCGCATTGCTTTCACCATCTCTCTTTCCTTCTATCCATCCTGTAAGTATTAAAAGTATTAAATTCTTCAGGCCCACTTTTCTCATGACGTATCCCAGGAACCTCATTTGTTTCTTCCTGGTGTTTGCATCCTCTCCAACAACTCATTGTTGCACACGTGCTCCATCCATGGTATCCTCAGCATCCGTATTTCTGCTGCTTCAAGCCTCTCCTTCATCCTTGATGAGATCGTCCAACATTCACTTCATATGGAAAGAAAGCTTATCACATAGCAATCCAGCACTTTTGATTTGTTACTAATGAGCTTTTCCTGTCTCTTAGTACACTTGTTAGCTTTTGAAATGCGTCCTTAGCTATGCCAATGCGTCTTTGGATCTCAATGTCTCACTTTCCATCCTCTGTCAGAACACTTCTCAGGAATTTAAATTTCTTTGCTTGTTTTATTTTAGTTTCACCGACTTGTAGTTGGCGTATTGGGCTCTTCTTTTTGCTGATGTTCATACCATTTAGAGTCTACAAAGGCAAATTTACGTCCAAGTTCCAAAGATCGCCTTTCTAAGCAAAACTACTGCTATTATAATGGGAAACATTAAAAAAAATTAATAGCAAAACAACAAAACCAAAAAGAAAAACAGTACAAAGCTGAAATTTGTTTTTCTTCTTCTTTTATGTACCGTGTATCTACAGGGTGTCGACAATCGTAGCTCTTCACAGCTTCCTGTTCTGTGTATCCCTTGTTATTTGTCTTTTGCTATATCTCCTAATCCCTATTCTGACAACTATTTACATAAGTTTGTAAGGTAGGTTATGCACTGCTTTGCACGCACAGGACATATTTAAGGCAAAAGGGTTGCCTTAAATATGTCCTGTGAGTGTCAGATTTTCCAAGCCTTCTTTTCTCATGATGTAGCCTAGAAATGTCAACTGTCTCTTTCTAATGCTCTGTATAAGTACATTTTTTTTTTATTTTTCATTTAAAATTTCGTCATTGCTCACATGTTCAGTCCATGGTATTAAAAACATGGCAAAACCAAATCTCACATGAAAAAAAAAAAAAAAGAACTTTTAGCAGCAATCAGAATGGAACCAACCCTGGCTGAACTGAAAAGAAATATTTGATTTGGTCGATAAATTACAGTGATATATCTCTTCAAATTTATCTGTACTTTCTCTACAATCATAAATTTTATCCTAATATGTCGAGGTGACAAAAGAACAGTTTTAATCGCACCACAAATTAAGAACTTGTAAATTGTACATTAATGTTAATGTTTCACGATAGACATTTCATTCTGATTCCATATATTTTGTATCCTATATATATATATATATGTGTGTGTGTGTGTGTGTGTGCATACATATAAAGTAAAGAGCAAAAAAATCGCGTCTTTTAAACAAATCACTTAAAAAACTTAATAAAGTGAAAAAAACTAGATTGAAAACACTTTTCCTACCAGTTCTTTATATATATATATATATATATATATATATATATAAGTTTCATTAAAAACGACTGACAAGGTATTACGTTTTATTTGTTATATATATATATATATATATATATAACCAAGGATTTGATACCATAGAGCATTCAGTATGAATATTGTTCAGTTATGGAGACACACACACACACACACACACACACACACACACACACACACACACAAACACACAATATATATATATATATATATATATATATATAACAAATAAAACGTAATACCTTGTCAGTCGTTTTTAATGAAACTTATTAATATATATATATATATATCCCCGAAACAGAACAATATTTCACTACTTGATGCTGATGCACTTGTCACCGAAACCGGAAAACTTTTGAGCTGCACTTCCATATGATATCTTTATAATACTAATAGTAATTATATCTTTATATATGCTCTACGTCTGTATCGATAACTTTATAAAAAGTTAAAATAACCTAAATGTGGAAGATGCATCCATTAGTTTATACTATATATATATATATATATATATATATATACATATGGAAATA
>JBBBDQ010001661.1:4790000-4877500 GCA_037127315.1 Ascarosepion bandense | reverse complement strand
CTCTCTCTTTCGGTTTCTCTATTACTCCTCACTTTTCTCTCTGTTTCTCATTCGACCCCCTTCTCCCTCTCTCTTTGTTTCTCTCTTTTCCTGTCTGTCTGCCTCTCTCTCCTGCTCACTCTCTTTCTCTCTCTCTCTCTCTATCTCATTCTCAGTCTGTAAATCCGTTTCTCATTTTCGCTCACTCTCTTCCTTGTTTTCTCATTCCCTCCCCCTCTTTCTCATTCGGTATTACTTTTTCTCATTCTGTCCCTCTACCTCTCCTTCTCTATTTCTCTTTCACCTTCTCTGTTTTTCATTCCCGCTTTCTCTTTCTCATTTTCTTATTCTTTCTCAGTTATCCGACAAGTAAGTGTTCACATTTCAAAAGTGAGTGTTAATCATCTGCTAACATTCTGTTTTATTAAAAGAAAGAAAGAAAGAAATAAAGAAAGAAAAATAATATGGGAATCTGATTCATTTAGAGTCTCTCTTGAAAAATCTCGTCTTCATTCCAGGAAACAAGAGTCCGCTTTCTTCCTTGTCTCCTTCATTTGAATTTCCGTGAGTGGCTGGTTTAAATGTTGGACCTTCAGCTGTATCCGGCCGTGACGTATGAATTGAAGAAATTGGAGTGGCAGGTGATTGGTTGCATACCGTTATTTGACTGGTAAAACGTTATTGCTATTTTCTGCACGTTGCTGTCTTCACACAAATAACAACTAGTAGCTTTCACTGGAAACCATGCGGCAGCAAGTCTCCTCTCTATACATTTTCCTCAGTATCCTATCTGAGTTAAGTAAGGTCGTCAAGATGGATTGTATTCTTCTTTGGATTTTAACTCTCATCTATTTGCAAGTCTCTTTGGCATTATTCCAAGTAATCTAATGAATGTAGGCATAACTGTTACTCTCATATTCCACAATTTCTTTTCCAATTCCAAATAGATGTTTGAGTATTTGTCTTGGTTGGATCTTGCTTTCATTTTTACTTTGTATTCTAATCAATTTTCTTTTTATTCACACTAACTGGATCTGGCATAGACTTTGGGATTCGTTTGAATTCTAAAGTACGAGAAAGTTTTAATGCTCTTTATACAGATGATACAGTGCGGATTGCAGACATGGAAATGAAACTATAGGACCTCCCGCAGAAGGTAGCTGAAGAGAGTGGCAAAAAAGGACTGCAAATAAACTGCAAGAAAACCGAATGCATTGTCATCAGCAAAAAGGGCAGCCCAAAATGCCAAATACAAATGGGGGATACTAAAATCAAACAGGCACAAAAATTTAAATATTTGGAAAGTGTTCTAACAGAAGACGGAAAGTACGACACAGAGATCTGAAGGCGAATTAGCACGGCGAAGGACGCGTTCCAGAAGCTGAGTAGAGTATTGAGAGACATGAAAATTTGGCTAGAAACAAAGAAAAGAGTACTGGATTGTTATGTGAAGTCAGTTAAATATGGCAGTGAATGTTGGACAATATCATCAAAGATGGAGGAAAAACTTGAAGCAACTAAAATGTGATTCTACATAAGGATGCTGCGGATATCATGGCTCAAGCATGTGAGCAATGACGAGGTTTTGGAAAGGATGGAAACGAAAAGGAAATTTATATTGAGAATCAGAAAGAGACAGCTAAAGTTCCTGGAACATGCAATGAGGAAAGAGGGCTTAGAGAACCTGATACTAACAGGCCAGATAGAGAGGAAAAGAGACAAAGGAAAACAGCGGATAACATATTTGAATGGCCTGAGCAGGTGGATGACAGAACGGGGGTTGCGTGGTGTTACAGGAGAAAGTGTGCTAAGAGCAACCAGGGATAGGGAGACGTGAAAGGCCATGATCGCCTACGTCCTGAAAGGACAAGACACATAAAAGAAGATACGGTGACTTATTATTCGGTCGATCTAGCATGGACATTCATGAGTCTATCCCACCAAGCATCACGGTTATGCATCAATGTCGGTGAGTCATTAGCGTGGCATTCTGAGTCATTACATAGCCGATCAATGTCAGTGGTTTCTGGGCGACCAACCCGTCTTGCGCCATAGTTAGGTGTCCAGAGCAGTAGATCACTCGTGAGTTCTTGTTTTGCTCGCCATCAGTGTCTTGTAAAGCGTATTCTGCGTTCGCGTAAGATTGTAGAAATATCAAGGATACTTGGTTGTTATCTCCAAGAGATGTTAAGTGTAGCTCTCAGAACCCGAGTGTAGGTTCCATCAAGCTTAGGATCTAGGGTTTTAGTACTTACTTTAGTGTTAGCGTTAATACACGACTGATTTGCGCAATTCTCAGTGGATCGCCTTTCCTGCCCAGTTATTTATAATGCAGCAAATTTCTTATTATATCATTTATTTTTTTTATTATCCACTTTAATTTTTGCATCAGTTGGAACAGATGGCGTTCTGAACTGCGAAAGATATTCATGAGAAATTTCACAAATGGTGATATGACCTGAGATAAAAATTGAAATTTGGTAAATAAAATAATCAGCATAAAATTTTTTTAGAGTTTCGAACTTTGAATTAACTCATGGTTTAATGCCATGATGGTTTACGAAGCGTAGCGTAGGTGTGATACAAAGGTAAAAATAAGAAACGCCCAGTAAAGATGAAAGTCGCAGTTGATCTAGCAAAAAAAGCATTATATCAAGTGAAAATGCTTGAAACAGCGATTTACTAAGTGTAGCATAGATGTGGTACAAGGCCGAAAGTATGCAGCGTCCAATAAGCATCGAACCCACTACTCACTCATAATGGATCGAGGCAAAGTTGCTAACCATTATACCGCATCAAAGTGCCATGGGTGTTTAATAGCATAAACCTAGAAATGGAATAATTCTTTCCTTATACATGTTTAGTGTTTAATAAAATAAACTTAGAAATGGTATAAATCTTTCCTTATAAGTGTTTAGTGTTTAATAGCATAAACTTAGAAATGGTATAAATCTTTCCTTATACGTGCTTAGTGTTTAATAGCATAAACCTAGAAATGTTATAAATATTTTCTTTCACAGTGTTTAGTGCTTAATAGTATAAACGTAGAAATGGTATAAATCTCTCCTTTCCCCGTGTTTAGTGTTTAATAGCATAAACCTAGAAATGGTATAAATATTTTCTTTCACCGTGTTTAGTGTTTAATAGTATAAACGTAGAAATGGTATAAATATCTCTTTTCACCGTGTTTAGTGTTTAATAGCATAAACCTAGAAATGGTATAAATCTCTCCTTGTACGTGTTTAGTGTTTAATAGTATAAACCTAGAAATGGTATAAATATTTTCTTTCACAGTGTTTAGTGCTTAATAGTATAAACGTAGAAATGGTATAAATATATCTTTTCGCCGTGTTTAGTGTTTAATAGCATAAACCTAGAAATGGTATAAATCTTTCCTTATACGTGCTTAGTGTTTAATAGCATAAACCTAGAAATGGTATAAATATTTTCTTTCACAGTGTTTAGTGCTTAATAGTATAAACGTAGAAATGGTATAAATCTCTCCTTTCCCCGTGTTTAGTGTTTAATAGCATAAACCTAGAAATGGTATAAATCTCTCCTTGTACGTGTTTAGTGTTTAATAGTATAAACCTAGAAATGGTATAAATATTTTCTTTCACAGTGTTTAGTGCTTAATAGTATAAACGTAGAAATGGTATAAATATTTCTTTTCGCCGTGTTTAGTGTTTAATAGCATAAACCTAGAAATGGTATAAATCTTTCCTTATACGTGCTTAGTGTTTAATAGTATAAACCTAGAAATGGTATAAATATTTTCTTTCACAGTGTTTAGTGCTTAATAGTATAAACGTAGAAATGGTATAAATCTCTCCTTTCCCCGTGTTTAGTGTTTAATAGCATAAACCTAGAAATGGTATAAATCTCTCCTTGTACGTGTTTAGTGTTTAATAGTATAAACCTAGAAATGGTATAAATATCTTCTTTCACAGTGTTTAGTGTTTAATAGTATAAACGTAGAAATGGTATAAATCTCTCTTTTCACCGTGTTTAGTGTTTAATAGCATAAACCTAGAAATGGTATAAATCTCTCCTTATACGTGTTTAGTGTTTAATAGTATAAACCTAGAAATAGTATAAATATCTCTTTTCACCGTGTTTAGTGTTTAATAGTATAAACCTAGAAATGGTATAAATCTCTCTTTTCACCGTGTTTAGTGTTTAATAGCATAAACCTAGAAATGGTATAAATCTCTCCTTATGCGTGTTTAGTGTTTAATAGTATAAACCTAGAAATAGTATAAATATCTCTTTTCACCGTGTTTAGTGTTTAATAGCATAAATCTAGAAATGGTATAAGTGTTCTAACTGAAGACGGAAAGTGCGACACAGCGATCTGAAGACGAATTAGCATGGCGACTAACGCGTTCCATAAGTTGAGTAGAGTATCTAGTGACATGAAAATTTAGCTAGAATCAAAGAAGAGAGTATTGGATTACTATATGATGTCAGTTCTTCAATATGGCAGCGTATGCTGGGCAATATCTTCGAAGATGAAGGAAAAACTTGGAGCAGTTGAAATATGGTTCTACAGAAAGATGCTGCAGATATCATGCATCAAGCATATGAGCAATGATGAGGTTTTGGAAAGGATGGAAACGAAAAGGAAATTAATACTGAGCATCAGGAAGAGACGGCTGACGTTCTTGGGACTTGTGTTGAGGAAAGAGGGCCTTAGCGGCGAATGGTACTATGGGGCTTGAGCTTGATATTATTTTGAAACTATCCAACCAAAAGCAGGGAAGTATGTAAATTATTTTCTAACCGTAGCATAAAAGTGGGACAAAGCCGAAAAGGTGGAGCACCCAGTGAGGATCTAACACGCTACTCAATCGTAACTGATCTAGCTAGACACGCCTGCTAACCACTACACTGCATCGAAGGATCCAAAAAATTAATTAATAAATCGCGCTAACTTTTAATTCTACAGATGTACACTACCGGCCATAATTATTAGGCAACCCCAGTTTTTTAAAATAAATGATGTATTTCATACTATTTCGTTCTTTTGTTAATACTGCACAATAACACGTGCATCAAATGAACTGTTCTGGTGTCAAGTTTTTGTGCTCTTTTACCCATTTTAGTCTCTTTTTCTTATTAGCTGGCCAAAGAAAAAGCTTTCTGGCTGCCTTGTAAAATTTTGCAAAGTAATAATAACAAAAGAACCAGTGTATTTTCATTTAGAATTATCCACTTGGTAATACATCTGAAAATAGTATGAAATACGTCATTTTTTTAAAACTGGGGTGACCTAATAATTATAGCCGGTAGTGTACATTTCTGTTTATTTCATATCAGTTGATTTGACAATGAATGTGATTCTAACTTCAGTTTAACGAATGCTTTATGTACACAAAGTAATTTTTTTATACTATATAAAATAATTCACTGATTGCCTGGTTCATTCTTTAAGGCTTGTCGACCCTTTGAAGGTCATTTAAAGCCATAAAATATTTTTTGATTGCCAGAATTGAGTGATGGGAGATAACAATGGTTTAGTAAAACAAGTCTTACTAATTAACCCATACCTTCGGAGAGAAGAGGTGGATTAATACCTTTCCTCAGCCTATTTGCGCGTAGGTGATTATAATGAACCCAATTAGAACTGTATTCAAAATTCCGAGTCGTTATCCATTAGGCCACACGCACACCCAAGCCTACATCATCTGGAATTCTCAAGAATTCACACATCAAGGTACTGACCAGGCTCGCTGTTACTTCGGTGATTTTTATGGTAACCGGTGTTTTAACGTAATATGGCCGTAAGTATTATACATGATATCATACATTTGTTTATATAACTTGGGTGACAGTGGCGATTGTGGAACTCTGAAAGTAGCGGGTCCACTTAAGAGCCAAGATTTTTCTGAGGAGTAGGAGGCAAACTTAAGTGTCTTCATTTTCATACTAAATCACTATCGTATACATAACTTAAGAATGAGTTTGAGTTTAAGTATGTTACTTCATTAAATTAAACGGTGTACCACCCCATTGGACCGTCCGAACAATTTCCTCCGGCGGCCGTTCTCCACGCTGTGTTGTTGCCGGGAATTTGTAGAAAATGTCGGCCGGACAGCTGGGGGTACAAGATTGACTGTAAGGAACGAACTTCCACAACTTGGATCAGTTGAAAAGGATGCTTTATTCGTTTAGAGTTAGCCTTTTCGGTTGGGGCAGGCGAATGTGACACACAGCTCTAACTCTAATTAATGGAGATCAACAAATCCGAATTGAACGAAACAAGACGAACGGAGATCCTTACTTCAAGCTCGCGCCCAGCGGAACTCTCAATTCTCTGACTTAACTTCACTTACTCGGAAAAAACACCTGAATTTATCTAAAATTGACCGGAAACCCGGAAATCCGGAAATGCTCTAGACCACCGGTGACAAACACCGGCGACTGTAAGTCTGAAATTTCAGTTATCTTTGTTTTTATCTTAATAAGGCTTACGCCGAAAAAGGCTTAATGTGTGGTCAAGATACAGTAAAGGACAGCCTTTGACCGGGTCATCGAAAACCTACCCGCTGACCTTTATCACTGAGTCAAATATTTACCGGAGGACAATTTTCCTCATAAAAGAAAAAGCGTTTATTTATTTTTGTCCTCTTCTTTTTCACTTTTGTTAAATATGTTTTTAAACTATTTTCTATTCTAATCTATTTTCTATTTTAATCTATTATAATAAAATATATATATGTCTAGTTATCGTGTCACAACGGAATAACTTTTCATTCTTAGTAGTGGGGGTTCTAATCTATTCTTGCCCTCTTTTCCACTCTGAAGCTGTTGGAACACAAAAAAGGTTAATTTCAAAGCAAAATCAAATATCTATTGCTATCTATCGAGTTGTTTTATTTTGTTTGTTTTTTCATTCAAACTGGTCTCCATTTGTGTCTTTAAAAGGATAATGAAAAAAGATAATGAAAAAGGATAATGAAAAAGGATAATGGAAAAGGATAATGAAAAAGGATAATGGAAAAGGATAATGAAAAAGGATAATGAAAAAGGATAATGGAAAAGGATAATGAAAAAGGATAATGAAAAAGGATAATGGAAAAGGATAATGGAAAAGGATAATGAAAAAGGATAATGGAAAAGGATAATGAAAAAGGATAATGAAAAAGGATAATGGAAAAGGATAATGGAAAAAGGATAATGGAAAAGGATAATGGAAAAAGGATAATGAAAAAGGATAATGGAAAAAGGATAATGGAAAAGGATAATGGAAAAAGGATAATGGAAAAAGGATAATGAAAAAGGATAATGGAAAAAGGATAATGGAAAAGGATAATGGAAAAAGGATAATGGAAAAGGATAATGAAAAAGGATAATGAAAAAGGATAATGGAAAAGGATAATGAAAAAGGATAATGGAAAAGGATAATGAAAAAGGATAATGGAAAAGGATAATGGAAAAGGATAATGAAAAAGGATAATGAAAAAGGATAATGAAAAAGGATAATGGAAAAGGATAATGAAAAAGAAAACGCAGAGGGAAAAGTGCTGAAGATAAAACCTTATCAAATTCAGAGACTGATCAAATTCATAAATATTTGAAACTTATAAAAGTGGTGGGGTGCAGCCGAGAGGCCAACCAAAATTGGGAGGGGCTTGACCCTCGTGCCCCACTCTGTAAATTCACCACTGTTGAGTGACATATTCTTCTTAAGAAATACTCAATAAAAATATGGTTAATGCTAAATACGTCCAACATTTTTTTATGCAGTTTCTATATGCTTTTTTTTAGGGTTGTATTTTTTTTATGCAATTCTCTTCCTGTTTAGGATGTGGTTTCCGGCTTTCTCTATTCCAATCTTTTCACTCTTACGTAGCCCCCTGCGCATCAGTGGCGTTACCGCCTTGCTGCAGGTGATATGATTAAAAAAAAAAAAGAATTTATTTTCCAAAAATTTCATTTTAAAATTTATTTTAAACGCGTGAACTTATGAACAGGTAGCGTATAATAAAAATAATAATAATAAATAAATAAATAAATAATAATAAGAAGAAAAGTTAATAAATAAATACGCTTAAAAACGTCCCCTTTTACAATAATATAATTTACAATTTGGTGGTTTTTGAAATCACAATATAACAAGGCGCCATATTCTTTATAACTTGGAGGAGTTGTTTCCCTTACACCAAGTCAATGGCAACCCTTGTTTAATTCAAGTATAGATTTCAAGTATAGATAACAATCATAGCCCCGCCCTAATTATTAATAGGCGTGGCTTTTAGGTGGGTAACTTTAACCTTCAACTTTGTCTTACTGTATTGAGGTGGGCGTCCCTAGGTCGACTATTCGGAAAACTCAACAGAGCGTCGAGATATGAACAAAGGAAAATTATCAGGTGCAGATAGGTGTATATATTTCAATAATACCAGGAGTAGGTGTTCGAGTCAAGGTTTCGAATGTTAATTTTTAGTAGCTTGGAGCAATACAATCTTCCTATCTACATTATTTCCTTTTGGATGATTGTTCCGGTCTTTGTTGTTGTTATTGTAACGTTTCAGACACTGCTTTTCATCAGGGATATTTCGATCCGATAACCTATACGGAATTCTGAACCCATCCCTTTTTATTCAATCAACGAGGATGTTTGTTCTCGTTCTACTACCCTTATCAATGTCTATTTAAGTATTTTTATTACTATTCAGTTTTCGCCCGTTTCCACTGAGTCCACTGCCCGAGCCAAGGATTGAACTCATTATTACTGTGTTTCCAAATTCGCGAACAAACGCTTTAATTCATTAGGCCATTATCTCGTGGGAACAGTACTATGTTTATGTTTTGTATTTGTAATCATTTCACCCCAAGCAAAGCAATAAAGCCACTAAGACGCAAGGTCTGAGCGTTACAGAAGAGAAAAATAAAAACACAGTTAAGGAGGAATAACAATTAAAAGACAAGTATTAAGAAGTCAGAAGATAACGATTGACACTGCATTTGAATTTTCGAAGAACAAAGTTGACTAGAACGCAAGAAGTCTGAAAAGAGTTTCAGAAGGGAGAATGCGAGAGAAGAAACTGTTAACATAGGACTTACGGTTAAGTTTAGCCATTTCAACTGTAAAGCAATGGGACCTTGCCACCAATCTAGTTTAAATTCATAATGTCTAGGTACCATAGAAGGAAGTTCATCAGAACAATTACCATGAAAGTATTTAGAGAAAAGGTACAGGAAAGTACGTTACGGCGTTTGGAAAATGACCGAAGCCGAAATGCTAGGTCAAAACCAGTAACATTGCGGATTCTTCTTTGCATTTTATCAGAACAATTACGATGAAAATATTCATAGAAAAAGGCGGAGAGAAGCTAAAGTAAAGAATAAAATAAGTAAATATAAAGGGATTTTCCTATAGATTTCTCATATACCTTCAGGATATGGATTGCATAGCTCATCACAGCTTCGTTTCTTTTCTTGCTCTCAGTCAGTCATGGTCAAAATGTGGCCCGCGGGCTGCATGCTGCCCGTTTGATATTTTTATTTGCACACTTAATTTCATAAGGAAAATAACGTTTCTGAAAATTGTGTTCTTTTTCGTTCTCACTTGTTCACTTACACACTCTCCCACACACATAATCACATGCGTAAAAAAAAAAAAATGATTAAGTACAATTACAAATCTACGGTGAAAGTGACATTTTCATCATTTTAGATCATTAACGATTTTCACTAAGGAAGATCATACGCGTAAATATATTTTGCTCTTGAAACAAGAAACGTTCATAATTTTTTCTTTAAAAAAGAAATACATATTTTTTAATTTTCTAATGAATAAATTAGAAGTAAATCACACGCAGCGACCTCAGTTAATCACGATGTCATCATTGATAATATTATGCCAAGACTTCACTTTTTAATGATGGAAAATTCATTTTTCCAAAGATAAAAGAAATAGAACTCACCTCATTTTAAGGTATATGCCTAGGCATGTCTTTCTGTAGTGAAAAGACCTACTAAAATTGCATTGAATCATTTCAACCCACCTTGTGATGAGCCGTAGATTATGTGGCCTACTGCGTGAAAGAGGTAAACACTGAAAAAGATTACCCATGCCTTCTCCAAGTAAGTTAGGGTCCTATTTATCCATGTTCTGCGACCCATTTACTTACACAAGCTCATTAAGTAGGTTACTCGCTGCTTCAGATTACTTCTTTGCTTTAAATATATCCGGTTCGTCCCCAACTTTTTAAATCAAATCACTGGATCCAACCAACGCTTTAATCCATAATGCAATAGAGTTGGGAGTTCAATACCTGACTACAGCACAGGTGAATAAAAAAAATAACAACAAAAAAATTAACTTAAAGAGTTGGGTTAAAGGGAGATAACTGATATTAAGACATCGGGAAGAGCCATGATTTGTATAACTAGAACAATCTACGTCGATGAACGAAATAAAGGCTTCAGTTCGAAATTCTAATCACCTGATGAGGGCCGGGGCGTACAACGAGTGAAACGTCGTGAATATGGCAACAAAGATGAAGACAATAGTCCGATGAAAAATAGTGTGAAAAATGAGAATTTGAGCCTTGTCAGTAATCAGATGGGTTATCCCTGAGGGATACCAGGTACTGTATGCTACGCTACAGGCCTAGCAAGTTGGTGTTGGGTACAATCGCCCTACTTATACTAACAAAAGACATAGATATGCAGACATGCTTCTGTACTGAGAGGTTGTAAGGCCTAACTTGGAGTTGGATAAATGAGTTAGTTCTCAGGTAGGCTTTTATTAATTAATTGCTATTCTTAACTTACTTGCGGAATTCACCCAGGACGGGTTGAAACGAGTTCTTTTCTGAAAGCTTCATGGAACTTTTTGGCTGCACAAGCAGCCCCCCCCAACTGCATGCAGTATGAAGATTTTCGGCAGTAGGTTGTCAGTTCTTACTGTGGCAGCATAGTTGCCAACCAAGACTATAGAACCCAGTCTGTTCTGCTATTTACTCATAGCTGGGGGAGAGGAGAAGAGATGGATTCGTACCTTTCCCAAGGGTATTAGAACGTAAAGGTATTCAACTGAAATTCGAACCCGGCCCTCTGATTTCTCAATCCGATCCGCTATCCATTACTTTCCCTTGTCTCCAAATTCCAGTGATAAACCTCAGTTATAGTTGTTTACTAAGCTTAGTTTAGTTTGACACAAGGAGCATCCAGTGAAGATCGAATTCACTACTCTATATGTAATGGTTAACTAGATTGGCTATCGATCTATGATACCATCTCATGACGCCTGGAAAAACATATGAATGTATTATATCCATAAAATAATGCTTAATAATAATAATAATAATAATAATAATAATAATAATAATAATAATAAATACAGAAATAGAAGATGTAACCATTCTATGGGATTACACCATCTACACAGACAGAAAAATTGAAGCAAACAGGCCAGACATTATTGTTAAAAACCAGAAGGAGAAAACTTGTCTATCAATTGATATGGCTTGTCCGGCGGATTGTAACATAGCAATCAAGAAATTTGAAAAACTGTCAAAATATAAAGACCTGGAAATTGAAATAGAAAAAATGTGGAAATTGAAAACAAGAGTTGTGCCAGTGATAGTAGGTGCACTTGGAATGATAAAAAATGGAACAAAACAACACATTGAAAGAATCCCTGGAAACCCCAGCTTAAGAGATATACAAAAAATTGTCTTATTAAGTACAGCCCACACACTAAGGAAAACGTTATCTATGTAATGTTGGGGATGATAGGGAAGATAGAAAAACATGAAATGGAGTCATAACAACATGCCACGACCTGCCTTAGGTCTCCCCGCAGACTTGGTTGGTAGTGAGACCAAAGAAGAAATCGAAATATGACGAAAAAATGACATAATAATAATAATAATAATAATAATAATAATAATAATAATACAAATGAAAGACGCCTATGAAATACAAATTATGTCTGAATACATATTTTGAGGTCAGCAGTATTTTTCTCTAAAAGTGCCCGAACAATCTATTATTTGACTGCTTCACATAAAAAAGTTAGTTTATTCTATGAAACAGTATATGTTCAATGGACTTATCTCATTGACCGACTCCAGGGTTTCGCCTTAAACTGCTTGTCAATGTCAAAATATCTTACATTTTACATATTTACATATTCTAAATGTGTAAATGTTGTTACATTCTTAACGGACACGAGCGTAGCACACATTTCAAAATCGAAATCAATGACCAGCGTTTGTTTCTGAAGAATACAAATATGAGATCGTGTAGGAAGTTCAATAGCTTTATCAGACCATCTGAAGACAACAAGCGAAACTCTGGAATCGGTCAGTGAGATAAGTCCATTGAATATTTATTCGTTTACGGAAGAAACTAATTTTTAATATGAAAAAGGCAAATAGCAATAAAACACACCGGTTTATTGACACATCGCGTTGAAACACCGGTTTCAACATTCTCGTTTTGATTTTAGGTTTGTAGCCATATTACAGCAGTTTCCGTACGATTGCCGAAGTTAAGAAAAGCCGAGTCTAGTCAGTAATTAGATGGGTGACCGCTTGGGAATACCAGGTGCTGTACGCTTAGATGTGCAGGTGGTGTAATAGATAATGGCTCGGAATTGTTAATCTAAAAGCTAAGTTCTAATTCGAGCGGGGCTCGTTATATTCACTTATGAGAAAATATCATTGGGAAAGGGAAAAATAGACCGCTTCTTTCCCAAGCTATAGGTTAATTAGTAAGATTTATATCACTAAACCACTATTATTTCCACCTACCCAATTCTAACAATTAAAAAAATATATTTAAATATCTTGTAAAGGATTGTAACACCCCAACGGCCGTCCTAACAATTTCTCCGGCGGCCGTTCTCCACGCTGTGATGTTGCCGGGAGTTTGTTGAAAATGTCGGCCGGACAGCTGGGGGTACAAGATTGACTATAAGGAACGAACTTCCACAACTTGGATGAGTTGAAAAGGATGCTTTATTCGTTTAGAGTTAGCCTTGTCGGTTGGGGCAGGCGAATGTGACACACAGCTCTAACTCCAATTAATGGAGATCAACAAATCCAAACTGAACGAAACAAGACGAACGGAGAATCTTCCTTCAAGCTCGCACCCGGCTGACTCCTTTCACTCAACTTAACTGACTCGGAAAAATTACCTGAATTTATCCAAAATTGACCGGAAATCCGGAAATCCGGAAATGCTTTAGACTACCGGTGACAAACACCGGCGACTGAAAGTCTGAAATTTCAGTTATCTTTTTTTTTTTATCTTAATAAGGCTTTCGCCGGAAAAGGCTTAATGTGTGGTAAAGATACAGTAAAGGACAGCCTTTGACCAGGTCATCGAAAACCTACTTGCTGAACTTTATCACTGAGTCAAATATTTACCGGAGGATAATTTTCCTCATAAAAGAAAAAGCGTTTATTTATTTATTTTTTCCTCTTCTTTTTCACTTTTGTTAAATATGTTTTTAAACTATTTTCTATTCTAATCTATTTTCTATTTTAATCTATTATAATAAAATACATATATGTCTAGTTATCGTGTCACAGGATTGATAAGCCGTAAAAAACGAATCAATCAATCAATAAATAAAACACACGCACATAGAGAGAGAAAGAGAAACATGCAGAGAGAAAGAAAGAGAGAGAGAGAGAGAGAGAGAGAGACAAAATTAAGGTTCATGTACAAACACACCAAAATTAATTATACTACCAATAATATTCCCCTGATCCCAACCAGGTTTTATACCAGGAACAATTATCCTATTTGCTACCCCTGCTTCGGACAAGTAAAGGCTGCAGAACCGGATCTGGGAGGCAAATTTATCTTTGATCTAAACTAAGACACAGAATTGGTGAGCCCTCCCCGCATGACATGCTTCTGTTAAATCAGTCACCCGGACTGCATGCTGAAATGACCATTAAGGTTATTTAATAGCCGATAACATATCATCGCGACTACCAACTAAGAGCCCGTTACTAATTTTAATGAGCGTCACTTTTTACTGTTTGCCTTCATCTTTGCATTGTCGCTTCCTTTATTTATTTTTTAATTCGTATTATTTTGTGATCCAACAGAATTAAAAGGATACAATTTTTAAAAATGCACTACGGAGCTTTATTCGTTCAATCGACAACCGAACATTTATTCTTAAGAATAATTAACTATGCCGTTTCGTTTCTGATTTGTAATTTTAAAAAAAAACATGGCCGCCTTGCTGTCGTCTGCTGTATATACGTTCGTTTAAAAAGCGTTTAATTTGCTTTCAGTTAATATAAAAAATTAAATAAGAAAAAAAAATGACTGCAAATAGTAAATACCGGACATTCTCTCATATAATGGGCCTAACGTTTGTTTTGCTTTAAAACTATCCATGAAGAAAATAAGGTTAATATATCATTAAATCGCAGATTACTTTTAGAGGCCGTTTGGATTTAAGTTTTATAGTTGTCTCATCGGATGTGCGTTGTGGTGGTGCAGTGGATATCGAGAGAGCCGAGTTCGAATTCCAGTTGACATTCCTTGCATTCACTTACGCGCAAATACCCTTTGGGAAAGCTATTAATCCGTCTATTCCTTCTAGTTATGGATTAAATAACAGGACAGATTGGGTTCTACAGCCTTGGTCGGCAACCAGTCTACCGCAGAAAGCAAGGGCCACCTACTGCGGGATAATCTTCTGTCCAGTCAGTCATGTCTCTTTCGAGACATGATCGCCCAAGCGTGTATCATGTATGACACTTAACTGACTGAGTTATCTCATCATATCATGGGCAGTAAAACAATGTACGTCAAAACTATCATTCACTTTTAAGGTTGTATGGGATCTCAGAGAAATTAGACCATGATCGTTGGTTGAATATTACTGCAATTTGCATTTGAATCCGGCATTTTTTTTCTTATCTGTACCAACTGATTTTACGGCTTAAAACAATTACATTTAGGCTTTATTTGCATCCTCTGTCCATTAACACAAACTTGTTAGATAGGTTACTCGGCGTATGAGTGTTAAATTCTCCCAGCCTTATAACTTCTACGTTGTTAATAGTACACCAGTTCAATTAATTGTACCAAAAGGGAACAAATAAAAATTTGTCCCTATTAGATGACAGCACGGTTTATGAAACATAAACCATTTTCCCGTTTATTCAGTTGAAAAGAATTTTAAAAAAATAACAACTTTTACTTAAACATATTCAGTAATTTTTAGGCAAAAGAATTACAAACATTTTTCATTAAAATTTTAAATTTATTTAAATGCTGAATTTCTTGATTCCCAATGGGGCGTGGAGAAATTATCGGGAGCCCCTGTCATCGTGTATTTGTTCTTTCAGTTTATGGGGAATTTTTAAATACAGCTGAGACTCCGGTTTAAGCGAGATGGCTTCTGACAGTATGTATCATTCAACCACTTGTTCGACTAACTTCGTTATTTAACGAAAGCAATCAGTGTTTTTTTTTAACTAAATGCAGTCCATCATTTATATTCTTTTTCAAGTAGCCACATTTTCTATTTCAGTCTTACAAGCTTTAAAGGAGAATCAGTAATGTGATAGGTACCGACTTGGCGGCTCGACTCCAGCCACTTCCCCACCGACGGGACGTGGCTTCCCTCTGTTCTATAAATACTTTCATGGCTTCTGCTCCAATGAACTTAAGTGACTGGTACCTCTGCAACAGGTGTTTACTCGTGCAACCAGACTGGCAACTGAGTCCCACCCATTCGCAGTTAGATCAACCAAATACAGACGACAATTCTACTCCTTCAGCTTCTTTTCTCGCACTTCCCGCCCGTGGAACTCTCTTCCATATCCTTGCTTTCCTGACGGCTACAATCTCCAGGTACTTAAATGCAATGTCAATACTCATCTCTTAACCACTTGACTCTAGTTCTTTCTACACCACCCTGTATATCCTTTCCTTTCTCTCCACCTTTGCCACTGTCATTACACCTGTATTCCCATCCTTCTCTTGCTTCTTTCTAACTGTTTCGTCTTTCTCTTCACTCTCCTAATCTTTTTATTCTTATATACCTCCCCAATCTTTTTACTCTTATGTAGCCCCCTGCACATCAGTGGTGTTACCGCCTTGTTCGGGGTGATACGATTAAAAAAAAAATTTCAAATAAAGTTCTCCTGTCCGTAACAATCAACTTCAACTAAACACGTCTTCTTCTTCACAATCTAACCCAACTAAAGAGATTTTCCCCTTGGTAACCCAATTCAACTAAACACGTTTTCTTCTTCAAAATCTGAGTCAAGTAAGCGCGGTCTTTAATTCCTGTTCTTATTTAAAATCGTCGCATATTTTACCTCGACTTGATCATTGGTCATATTCAACAGTCAAAGAATGGAAAGCTACTGAACCTCTAAGTGGGCTTTGATTTCTACGTCTTCTTTCTTTCAATAGCAGAATTATTTAACCATTATTCTTTTTC
The DNA here is from genome assembly GCA_037127315.1 of Ascarosepion bandense. Taxonomy (NCBI): domain Eukaryota; kingdom Metazoa; phylum Mollusca; class Cephalopoda; order Sepiida; family Sepiidae; genus Ascarosepion; species Ascarosepion bandense. The sequence goes on along the minus strand of JBBBDQ010001661.1, from coordinate 4,861,080 downwards.
GTATTTGTCTATATTCCTTAAGGACACATGGATATAGTGGATATAGACGTTGGTTAGTTCCTGTGACTTGATCCAAAGAGTTGTGCGTTCAATACCAGGCTACAGCAGTGGTGAACAAGTAACTTACAGGGTTAGAGGGAGATAACTCAAGGAATGAAGTTCATATATCTCAGTGATTGTAATAAAGTGTTCGATTCGAAATTCCTAGCACCTGAAGAAGGCCGGAGCGTACAAATGGCAACAAAGATGAGGACAGTAGTCTGAATATTGCAACAGTAAATACTGTATCCTTTTTCGTCTTCATAATCGTCATCGTCATCATCATCATCAACATTACCATGACCAGGTGTGCTCGTAAGGTCGCTGTGCGGCGGGGCACCTGACAGGCTTCCTCTTCGTTTTTCAGCTGCGGGTCCTAAATCTGTGAAAAGTTTTCCAATCCACTCACTGATCTTATCAATTCATTCACCCTACTACTCTGTCCCCCCCCCACACCTTTTTTTTTTACTTTATCTTATAAATTTTCTAGAAATACTTTCACGGTAATTGTTCTGATTAATTTTTCCCTCTGGTACCTAGACACTTATGAATTTAAGCACAGTATTAGGTAGTGGTACAGTGGATATCGCCTCGGATCGAGACATCGGAAAGCATTGGTCGAATTTCAGTTGAATTTGTTACATTCATTACGCACAAAATATTCTTGGGAAAGGTATTTATCCATCTCTTCTCCCTCCAGCTATGGGTCAAACAGCAGGACAAATTAGGGTCTGTAGTCTTTGGTTGCAACCAGTCTACCGCAGAAAGAAATGAAAATGTACTGCAGGAAAATCTTTTGCCTTCTTAATCATAAATCGGAACAGAAATTATCACATAAGCGAATATAATGTACTATAGAAATTATTACGGAGTCGCCAACTGGGTGCCCCGTGATTGGATGAAAAACAACCAGTCACGGACTACCTTTTTAGATTTTCAAAAAACTCCCCACGTGAGCGGGTTTTACAAGCTCCCTTACTCTTTTGCTTGTTGGGACCTTACAGACAAGACGTCCCATACACAGTTGACAGTATCCTATGCATTTTAAATGGTTTGCACCATTCCATTGATAACTGACATCTGTTCAATCCTGGAGCATGCTTCTTGGTCGGTCATCTTTGTTAATCTCCAAAGCTCTCAAAGTTTTTTTTCAATCTGCAAAAACAATTAAATCCCTTTGAAAAAGAAGTAAAAGAAAAACAATTAAAAAAAGTAAACTTCTATCTGCATTAGAAATCATTATACCGAAACATTCACCTTATTTATCGAATGACCCTCCTAGTTTCTTTTCTTCCAGTTCTTGCTTGTGACACTTTTTCTTGCTTGTGACACTTTTTCTTGCTTGTGACACTTTTTCTTGCTTGTGACACTTTTTGTTTTCCAGTTAAAAATTTATATGCAGTTATAATCATTATCTTCTGTCATCTCGGTGTCTGTTCTGTTTTTGATCTCACTCCATAATGCTTTGTTTTTCTAATATTCTCTCACATTCAATAATCCTTTGCATTTTAATGGCTATATACACACACACACACACACACACATATATATATATATATATATATATATATATATATATATATATCGCATCGTTCTTCAGCTAAGAACTGAACACTCTTGGCTACTGGCGTTTCTTTACATTGTGCATATAACAAGCTATAATCTAACTCCCCCCACCATGCGCCGATAGCTTAAAAGTAGATAGCTTAAAAGTAAATCTCCGACTGATGTCAAAACGGTCGGGTTTCAATCCTGGAATCAATCGGATGTCTAACCATACTGACGATTTGTTATATATATATATATATATATAGAGAGAGAGAGAGATAGATAGATAGATACGTGTATGTCAGCTCTATCACTGATATTGAGCGCTTTCAAATAAGTACCGCGCATATATAATATATAAATAGTATAATATATATAACAAATTGCATGCATGTATGGATATTTATAATTATATACATACACTTTTCACGCACACACACATGCATACACTCACACACACACACACACACACACACATATATATATATATATATATATATATATATATATCGAACGGTTCGTTACTAAACCTGTAGACACCATTTGGAATATAAGACAACAACCTCGCCACGCTCGGTGATACTGTTGTGGTTTCAGTAGAAATTAGGGGCAGAGCTGCTAACCTAGCTGTTTTTTATTCAGTTTTATTTTTCCTAGACTGGTTGCCAACCAACACAAAAGTGACCAGTATTTAACCTTTTCTTATATTCCGTCACACTTTTTAACATATTCTTTTAACATTTGTATTTTAGTGGCTTTCTTACTTTGCTTGTGGTGAAATGGATCCAAAAATCCTTCATGAAATGTAAAAGCTCTCCTTATTCAGCCATTGAGAATGCGACGGTCATATAATGTACACGTTCCCTCCTACTAGTACATCCAGGCATGCAAAATAAGATATCCTCTAATGGGTTACCAAGTAACATCAAAACAGCACAATCGATCATCGGGATATTTATAATAGCTTCATACGTTTCGGACAGAATTACACGCATGTGTATATAAATATTTTTTGTATGTTTATGTGCAATCATCCACCTTGATTAATTTCATTAATAGTCATCAGCATAAATCGGTGATTACTATCATTATTCTCCTTCTATGTGCAATGCTTCTTCAGAACATAGGTGATCATGGCTTTCCACATCTCCCTATCTCTTGTAGCTCTTAACACCGATTCTCCTGTTACTCCTCCCAAACCCTGTTCCCTTATACATCTGCTCAAGTCCATCAAGTATTTCACGCGTTGCTTTCCCCTGTCTTACGCTCTCTCTATCCGTCCCGTGAGTATTTGATTCTTCAAGCACTCCTTCTTCATTACATGTCCAGCTGTGTTTTCTTGATGTTAAGTATCAGTTTCCTTTTCATTTTCATTCTCTCCAAAACCTCATCGTTGATCACATGATCGGTCCATGTTATCCTTAGCATCCTTCTGTAGAACCACATTTCGGTTTCTTTCAGTCTTTCCCTCATCATCATTACTGGCATTTTTCTGATACTGTCTGGGAAGGTAAGGTAATTTTTAATGGTATGATCCTTCAGGTCTTGGAAAATGTTTTTTAGTATCTTATAACTTTTTTGAAAATTTAGATAAAAACGAACAATCGAGTGGGTTTCTGTTGCTTTCTGCTCTCCCTCTTGATTGACTACAACCCACAGCCAAAGAATCTAATTCTGCTATTGAATCCATAGCTTCAGGAACGGAGATGGATTTTAAGGGTCAGTCAGTTAAGTGCCATAGCTGGAGGAAGAAGAGAAGGATTAATAGCTTTCCCAAGGGTATTTGTGCGTAAGTGAATGCAACGAATTCAACTGGAATTCGAACTTAGCTCTCCGATTTCTTGTTCCGATCCGATTTCCACTGCACAACAAAAAATAATGCGAAAATAAGCACAGCCGATTAAACTGAAATTTGAACCTAAATCGCTGATTTCACTAGCTGCATCGATAACAAATAGAATACTATTAACTTGTAACAAAAATATGCTCATTTTTCTTCCTCTAAAAAATCAAAGATTATCTTTGACATCATAATTATTATTATTGAATATGACTGCAGCACGCCGATAAAGAGACTTTGAGGTACAGATATCTTCTTTTTTTATATGCCGTGTCCCTTCAGGACGTAGGCAATCATGGCCCTTCAAAAATTCTATCATCTCGTAACACCTTTTCTCTTGGTATTTCTCCCAAACTCTGCTCAGCCATCCACTTGCTCAAGCATATCAAGTAAACACGCACTGCTTTCCTCTGTTTCTGTATTTTTCTGTCCGACCTAGGAGTGCCAGATTCTCAAAGCCTTCCTTCTTCATTACGTATCCCAGAAACTCCAGCTGCCTCTTCCTGATGTTGAGTGTATGTTTCCGACCTCGCAAAAATCTTGTCATTGCTAAAATGTACGGTCCATGGTATCCTCAGCACCCTTCTGTAGAACCAAATTTCAGTTGCTCCAAGTATTTTCTTCATCTCTGAGAAGATTGCCCAGCATTCGCTGCTACATAAAAAGACAAACATCATCAATACTTAATACTCTCGTTATGATAACCTGATAATTTTTTTTAAACGTATCACCCCGAACAAAGCAGTAACGCCACTGATATGCAGGGGGCTACATAAGTGTAAAATGATTAATTAGAAGAGAGTGAAGAGGAAGACGAACCAGTTAGAAAGGAGCAATAGAAAGATGAGAATGCAGGTGCGATGACAGTTTCAAAGGTGGAGGAAAAGGAAAGGATATACGGGGTGGGGAAAGAACTAGAGTCAAATGGTTAATAGATGAGTATTGACTTTGCATTTACATTCCTGGAAGTTGTAGCCGTCAGGAAAGCAAGAATAAGGAAGCGAGTTCCACAGGCGGGAAGTGCAAGAGAAGAACCTGCAGGAGTAGAATTGTCGTCTGCATTTGGTTGATGTAACTGTGAATGGGTGAGACCCAGTTGCCAGTCTAGTTGCACGAATAAACACCTGTTGCAGAGCCACTAGTGACTTAAGTTCGTTTGAGCAGAAGCCATGAAAGTATTTATAGAACAGACAAAGGGAGGCCACAAAACGTATATCAAATGCATGCATCACAGCAAAATGAGCACGATAAATAAAAAACCCAGTCTGCTCAGACGATCTTCGATTGAAAGAAATTTCTCAGTATCTAGACGTGTCTTTCAAGTCTTCTTAGCTGTCCCATCCTTCAGACATAAAATCATCCCTCTCACCACCTAGCTATGACACTCCACAACTACCCGCGCTTTTAAGCAGATATGAACACTAAGTTAACCTCTAAGAAACTCTTCTAAATTGTTACGGCCAGGCACTTGGCAAACATTTCAGGATATCTACTGTTACCAGTTTAATTTACTAAGACAAATATTTACATGTTATCACAACGAACCAATTAAGACTAAAAACCATGAGTGCCATGCATGGTGCAGGGTAAAGGCATTTGTTATTATTATTATTGCAGTTATTGTTGTCGTTGTTGCTTGTGCAGATTTTTCTCTTTTATTTGTATCGCTTTGAGTGAGTAAAGCCTGAGGATTCTGACAAAGATAGTCCTTCTTTGAATATTGTGGACTGGCGCTACGTAATCACAAAGAAAGAACTGTACCAAATGACTGTCAACAGCATCAACAACTAAAATGCATAGCACACAAAGAGAAAATAATGGCATGATGAAGATATTAACTTTCTGCATCACTTCGAACAAAAGATTAGGAAGGAAACCACCATCAATACTGGAAAGACTGATAACAGATAATGGACTTGAGAAAATGGTTTTTCTAAAAGAAATATTTTAAAAGAAAGATTTTATAAATTTTAACTGCAAACAGTACTGCCTGCTCGGTCAATGATTGCCAAATGTTTCTTTATAGGGAAACGACTAATATTTCTTCCACTGTTGTCTTCTTAGTCATATTGATTGTTTACTTCTACGACAGACCCAATCTCTACAGTGGTATAACTAGGGTGTATCCTGCTTGGGGAAGCCTTTGAGTTTGCCACTCACTGTCCCTCACAAAAAATACATATTGCACAGTGACACACTCTTAAAACTAGTTTGTGTATTATCATCATCATATTATTTTCACATAGACAGAAACCACATTAGTTGAGGACTACCAACAGCAGTAACAGCTAAAATGTATAGCACATGTAATTCAAAGAGAAAATAATGACTTGATTAAGATGTTAACTTTGTACATCACTTCAAACAAGAGGTTAGAGAAGGAAACTGCCATCAATACTAGAAAGAGAAATACTAGAAATACTAGAAATACTAGAAAGAGAAACTGCCATCAATACTAGAAAGAGAAATACTAGAAATACTAGAAAGAGAAACTGCCATCAATACTAGAAAGAGAAATACTAGAAATACTAGAAAGAGAAACTGCCATCAATACTAGAAAGAGAAATACTAGAAATACTAGAAAGAGAAACTGCCATCAATACTAGAAAGAGAAATACTAGAAATACTAGAAATACTAGAAAGAGAAACTGCCATCAATACTAGAAAGAGAAATACTAGAAATACTAGAAAGAGAAACTGCCATCAATACTAGAAAGAGAAATACTAGAAATACTAGAAAGAGAAACTGCCATCAATACTAGAAAGAGAAATACTAGAAATACTAGAAATACTAGAAAGAGAAACTGCCATCAATACTAGAAAGAGAAATACTAGAAATACTAGAAATACTAGAAAGAGAAACTGCCATCAATACTAGAAAGAGAAATACTAGAAATACTAGAAAGAGAAACTGCCATCAATACTAGAAAGAGAAATACTAGAAATACTAGAAAGAGAAACTGCCATCAATACTAGAAAGAGAAATACTAGAAATACTAGAAAGAGAAACTGCCATCAATACTAGAAAGAGAAATACTAGAAATACTAGAAATACTAGAAAGAGAAACTGCCATCAATACTAGAAAGAGAAATACTAGAAATACTAGAAAGAGAAACTGCCATCAATACTAGAAAGAGAAATACTAGAAATACTAGAAAGAGAAACTGCCATCAATACTAGAAAGAGTGATAACAGCTAGTCTGTGGCATTCTAGTCTATGGTAGAAATGAATGTCGACCTGCTGCGATCGAAAGAAACTCTTCTAAATTGTTACGGCCAGGCACTTGGCAAACATTTCAGGATATCTACTGTTACCAGTTTAATTTACTAAGACAAATATTTACATGTTATCACAACGAACCAATTAAGACTAAAAACCATGAGTGCCATGCATGGTGCAGGGTAAAGGCATTTGTTATTATTATTATTGCAGTTATTGTTGTCGTTGTTGCTTGTGCAGATTTTTCTCTTTTATTTGTATCGCTTTGAGTGAGTAAAGCCTGAGGATTCTGACAAAGATAGTCCTTCTGTGAATATTGTGGATTGTTCCCATAAATCTTGACGAAGTTTCGTGAATTCAATAGAGAAATATACCCCACCTGTAATTGTAGATCCAGAGAAAACTGTCCAGCTGAAGTACATCCCAAAGAAAATAAAACGTCCGTAGCATTAAAAGTATTAGTTCAGGTATTTTAGAATAAAATATTCTACTTGTAAAAATTCATGCTTTTTAAATATTTCAATCAGAGCCGAGGTTGCTCTTTATTTAAAAAGCATGAATTTTTACAAGTAGAATATTTTATTCTAAAATACCTGAACTAATACTTTTGACTAAGAAGACAACAGTGGAAGAAATATTAGTCGTTTCCCTATAAAGAAACATTTAGCAATCATTGACCGAGCAGGCAGTACTGTTTACAGTTAAAATTTATAAAATCTTTTCTACTTGAGAAAATGATTTTCCTAAAAACTTGTTTTAAGAGAACTATTTTATAAATTTCGATCGAAAGCATTACTGGCTGCTCAGTTAAGGAATGCCAAATGTTTCCTTGGAGGGAAACGGCTTATATTACATTGCCATTATAATTCGTGACGAGAATTGATCTTTTTATCCACTCCTTCAACATACACGGATTTTTTAGCCTGCGACCAGGTTTGCTGTTACGAACGGATCCATTAGCCATTTTAATGGTACAGGAAAAACATTAAGTCAATGAAATAACAAGAAATACAATTCGGTCCAATGGTTGGTCAAATAAAACCTCACAGCGAAATCTTATAAAGATATTCGAATTCCGGAGCAGCCATTGATGATTACAGAACAAAATAAGCGAAATCAAGTTTTGAAAGTAAATGCAACCCCAAATTTACAAAAATCACATCTGAAAACAGTAAAAACAAAATATATACATAAAAAAAAAACAAAAAAAAAAACAGGAGAGCTACTCACTGCCATGGTTACGTAGTTGCCAGCAGTTGGTGCACGACATGAAGTCACATTCTGACCACCACATATCTGAAATGAAATGGTTAAAAATAGAATTTACATATAGCGAGGAACCTCGGTTCACCAATTTAATCCCTACCTGAAGGCCGTTCGTGATCTGAACTGTTCGTAAACTGAAACTATTTTCTCCATAGGAATCGATATAAAATAAAATAATCCGTTCCTCGACCGCCAGTTGATTACTTATTCAAAATTTTGCCGGAAAAGCTTCAATGCGATATTTAAAAAGTGAAGTAGCGAGAAGGCTTGAGCAATGTTTACCCGGTATTGCTTTTAAATCCACTTAAACCCACTGTACAGTATTACTGTTAGTTTTCTTTAGAGCCATGACTAAGGGAAGATGAAGAGAGAAAAAAAAGGCACATTTCAATAAAATTGAAAAAGAAAAGCACAGAACAACACACGAATGTAGAGAACACGACAATTGACTTGGGAATGATTCCATTCAGATTAACTCGATTCGGCAATGTTGTTCGATAACCGAAGCATTTTTATCTCGAATTTTCTTTTCGAAAACTGATTTGTTCGACATGTGAGACGTTCGATAACCGAGGTTGCTCTTTATTTAAAAAGCACGAATTTTTACAAGTAGAATATTTTATTCTAAAATACCTGAACTAAGACTTTTAATGCTACGGACGATTTATTTTCTTTGTGATGTTCTTCCGCTGGACAGTTTTCTCTAGATCTACAATTACAGGTGGGGTATAATCTTATTTTCTCTATTGAATTCACGAAACTTCGTCAAGATTTATGGGAGCTAATATTGCTATACGTATTAGTAATAAACGAATAACTAATCTTGATCTTTTTTTTATATTGAATATTTTACTCAGGGTTTTATCACTATGAAAATGTTTACTTATTAATTTAAGAAATATCTTACCAATGTTAATACTTGATAGTCTATATTAGTCTAACTGAGGTTGCTCTTTATTTAAAAAGCATGAAGTAGAATATTTTATTCTAAAATACCTGAACTAAGACTTTTAATGCTACAGACGTTTTTTTTTCTTTGAGATGTATTTCAGTAGGCGTGATATGATTAAACGCAAAGTCAAGCTCCATACGTGATACGTATGGGCGATCATGTCTCTTTCGATCGCAGCAGGTCGACATTCATTTCTACCATAGACTAGAATGCCAACCAAGACAGTAGAACCCTGTATCTCTATAGCTGGACGGAGAAGAAAAGGATTCATACCTTTCCCAGCGGTATTTGCGTTTAAGTGAATGTAACGACCACGACTGTAATTCGAACTCTGATTTCACATTCCGAGCCGATATCCAGTTCACTACAACATAAATAGAGTTTTAATGTAGGTAAAAGAAAGAAAAAGAAAAATAATTCTACTACAGTACAGGCAAACCGTATATTTATATGGTTCCTTAATATTTGATTTTGCATCGCACTAATTTTTTTTTTTTATCATATCACCCAGAGTGAAAAGATTGGAAAAGAGAAAGCCGGAAACCGCATCCTAAACAGAAAACAAGGGATGAGCCTCTTCACCTGTTCAATAACGTGGGTGGAGTGTGAACCGGGCGATAGTTTAGTCTATAACTGAAATAAAGTTAGGAAGATTGTGTTACGTCAAGATTCAAAGGAAGTATTTGCTTTCTGTTTGCTTGCCTAGAACATCAGCATTCAAGGTCTTAGTTAGGCTCTAACACAAAAAATTCGCCTCTTGGTTGCGAAGAAAGTATTTCAATCCAAGCCATGATAAATGTAAATATTGTCTTTTTGTAGATACACATGTGTATATACATATGCTTACATCAAATTATATGCGGATGTATTTGTCTTTATATGTATTTACTAACAGTATAACCCGCCGTTGCTCGGGGGTAACGAAAGCTTTAAAACTAATCCATGGTCCTGGAGCTCAGACTTTTTGTGTGAAGTTTGGTGAGAATCGGATAAAAATTGTGGATTTGTATAAAGGACATACAGACAGATAAACAGACACACACAGAAACATCTTGCATTTTATATATAGATATATATTATCGATTTTCTGCACAATTGTAAGAACTGCAGCCTTCAAACTTCTGAATATTGTTTCTTTGTCTATGAGTGTATCAAATTTGATTAAAATTGGACCACTCCTTCTATAACCCGATTTTTTCGATTTTCGATTTTCCATATCTATCAGGGGTACCTCGACACAAAACCTAGCTAAGAACACTCGCAGACGCTTATAGTACAACTGTGTAAATTTTGAAGAAAATCGGTTCAGCCGTTTCGGAGTCTATAGGTAACGGACACACACACACAGACATACACACACACAAAGTTCCATTTATAAATAAGTTTAGATATGTATTTGTCGTTGTCTTCACAATCAATCATTTATTTGCGTATGCTTGTCATTGAGCTCTGGTGATTTTCTAAGCGTAACTTAGATGTGGCACAAGCCCGAAAGTATGGGACACCCAGTGAGAATCGAACTCACTACTCAATTGTAATGGTTACAGCCAGACAAGCTTGCTAACCATTACACCACCTCGAGGTACCCTTGTCACTGTGCTAAGTGCAAAGAAATTGGACACCAATCACTTGGTGTACCGAGACACCAAAAATACACCCCAACACACATATCTTTTTAAACAATTCTTCTAAATTTCCATAAAAATCAATCCTGACACCAGTGACCGACCATCAGCTGATGAAGCACAATTAACAGTACTGAAAGACAATAGGTTTGCGTAGCGATGTAAAATGTTTTTATTATAACTAATTATAATAAAGATACTTAAAAATACTATAGCGCTACTTAGTATCGAGCACTTTAAAAAGTAAATGCTACAAACTGCATTCTTACTAATATTGACTATCAACTATTAACACTGGTAAGATCTTTCTTAAATTAATAAGTAAACATTTTCATAATGATAAAACCTTGAGTAAAATATTCAATATAAAAAAACGATTAAGATTAGTTATTCGTGTATTAATAATATGTATAGCAATATTAGCTCCCGCAAATCTTGACGAAGTTTCGTGAATTCAATAGAGAAAATAAGATTATACCCCACCTGTAATAGTAGATCTAGAGAAAACTGTCCAGTTGAGGGTAAATGTAGATCTGCAAGTATGATCTATCAAGCTACTATCTATTGTAAGAAAAATAACGAGAAATAAAACATTTATATCTGAATTTTGGCGGGAATTTGGAAACAAAGGCATTATACACACAGACACTCCTTCACTAAACCTAATTTAAGGTATCAAACAGCCCTTTCCCGAAAATACTGGGAATTAAAAGAAAATAACCTAAATCCACAGATAAAGTGGAAGATGATAGGAAAGGCAATCACTCTTAATAGCTTAATGGATAGATGTAATCTATGTTTGACAGAAAAATTAAGATTTTCAAATATCAATATCAGAACGTACTTCTGAATAAACGTAAAGAAATCATTAGTATGTGTCGTCACAGGAATAAATTTAAATTGCAATAATTATCTCAGTCTTCCATTTAGTGACAATAATTTTTTTTTAAAATTTGGCAAAGCTGTAACTTTTCCCTCCTACCTACCACTACTAACCCAATGGTCACGCCACATATCTCCCATTACCATAAAAAAAATTACTATTAAGATTCCTCTAGCTTAACCCTATAATAGCCAACATTTCCTCACCACTTCTTTTACAGGCCCCTGCCTCTAGCATTAGAATCTTTCCTTATTCTCTGATTAAAGGGGTAGAAAATGCATGTCTTCATCTGACATGTTGTAAATGGTTATTTCCCCTCTAATCTTTATCTGAATTTACAGATATATATATACGAGCAGTATAGCCCGGCGTTGCTCGGGTGTAATGAAAGCTTTAAAATTAATCCATGGTCCTGGAGCTCAGACTCAGCCTAAAGAATATTTGAAATAATAAATTAATTGCGACAATTTACCAATCGCACCTAGAATATATATATATATATATATATATATATATATATATATATATGTTGTATACTAGCAGTATAGCCCGGCGTTGCTCAGGTGTAATGAAAGCTTTAAAACTAATCCATGGTCCTGGAGCTCAGACTCTTTGGACGTTGGCATGAAAGACTAAAAAAGCTGTAGTTGTTTCCAGTTAAAGCGAAACCGTAGACTGAAAGAAAAATGAATGGATGTAAGTCAAGTTTTGATTTCCTGGTATCGATATCAAATAAGTTTTTTTCGTCATCAACTGAATTTTGAACGCTAAATAAGTCCTTTGAGCAAATGGTATCATGGCTGAGACTAAGAACTACAATTATACCTATTTAGAGCCAAACCCGAAACACAAACAAAAATAAAAGGGCTGAAAAATACATACAGGCAGATAAACAGACACATACACCAACATCTTACCTTTTATATATATATATATATATATATATATATATATATATATATATATATATTGTAAGAATAATATATATATATATATATATATATATATATATATATATTATTCTTACAATAGTGCAGAAAATCGATAATATACATATATATATTATCGATTTTCTGCACTATTGTAAGAACAGCAACCTTGAAAGTTCTGAATATCGTTTCTTATGTCTTTGTCTATGAGTGTATCAAATTTGATTAAAATCGGACCATTCCTTCTATAACCCTATTTTTTTAATTATCGATTTTCGATATTTATCGGGTGTACATCGACACAAAACCTAGTTAAGAATACTCGCAGAGATTTATAGTACAACTGTGTAAATTTTTAAGAAAATCGGTTCAGCTGTTTCGGAGTCCATAGGTAACGAACACACACAAATACATAATATATATATATATTGTGTATTTAGCCAGCAATTCCTTTTTTATGTTAAAAATGATAGGAGTTGTGGTTAATTTTTTTACATAATTTTTAACGTGACATAAATCATCTAGAAATTTTCCGGACGTTTAAATTAGCCGAGCGCTTTCGGCTATACTTTCAGCCATTATCAAGAATGAATTGTATTTTACATTTGACTGAATATATAGATTGTTGTAAGGTGTGGCGTATTTATGTTTATGAAGGATTAAGTGCTCAATATCAAGGATAGAGCGTCTGTAAATAAAAAAAAGCGGACAGTGAGATTATCAGAGCAGCGACAGTTTGTTTCATGCTTGAACGTAATGTTGAAACTTGAAAATTGCATTCAAGCATAAAACACATTGTCGACACTTGATGTTGAGTATAGTGTCTACTTTTACACACACACACACACACACACACACACACACACACACACACACACACATATATATATATATATTCACACTGTTGGTGTCACCTATACACCGACTGTATCTTTTTGAGAGGAGAAGTAAGACCACTTCAAAATGAGTCATACACCAAGTAAAATAACCTTCTTTTATGTGCCCTGTCCTTTCAAGATGTAGGCGATCATGGCATTCCATGTCTCCCTATTGCTGACCAGGCAGCCCCCGTTCTGCCATCCACCTGCTCAGACCCTTCAAATATATTATCCGCTGCTTCCCCCTGTCTCTTTTTCCCTCTATCTGGCCTGTTAGTATCAGGTTCTCCAATCCCTCCTTCCTCATTGCATGTGCCAGGAACTTTAGTTCTCTCTTACTGATGTTCAGTATTAATTTCCTTTTCGTTTCCAGCCTTTCTAAAACCTCATCATTGCTCAGCATCCTTCTGTAGAACCACATTTCCGTTGCTTCAAGTTTTTCCTTCATTTCTGATGATTTTGTCCAGCATTCACTGTCATATTGAAGAACTGACAACACATAGCAATCCAGTACTCTTTTCTTTGTTTCTAGCCAAATTTTCCTGTCTTTTAATACTTTACTCAACTTGTGGAATTCGTTCTTCGCCATGCCAATTCGCCTTCGGATGGCTGTCTCGCACTTTCCGTCTTCTGTTAGAACACTTCCCAGGTATTTAAATTTTTGTACCTGCTTGATTTTAGTATCCCCCACCTGTATTTGTCTTTTTCGGCTGCTCTTTCTGCTGATGACTATGCACTCGGTTTTCTTGCAGTTTATTTGTAATCCTTTTTTGTCACTCTCTTTAGCTACCTTCTTTAGGAGGTATTGTAGTTTTCTTTCCGTGTCTGCTATCAGCACTGTGCCATCTGCGTACCTTATGTTGTTCAAATCTTGGCCTTCGATGTTCTGAAGATGGCTCATGTGAGACGAAAGCTTAGAACCAGCATAATAAAAAAAATGTCCAAATGTTGGATAATTCTTGTCTTTATTTTCACCAGAAATTAAAGCTTAAAATACGATGTTTGGAAAGGCTCATGATTAAACATAATAGACATTCATTGTCTGTTATATTTGACAGTATATGTTTAGAAAATTATCTGCTGCCTCGATACACTACATTATATATTCAGTGATGACCGTTAGCACACCAGCAGTAGACCTGGCAGAATGGAATCCATATTGTTTGTTAGAGTGAGTTGTGGGATGTGCAATGATGATCTATTTCAACATTGATAATAGCCTCGAACATTTTACCAAAAACAAAAATCGGTAAGAGACGGATGAGGCAATAATTAGAAGGTTTGGAATGCTGCTAGTGTTTTTTGAAAACAGGAACTACACAGGAGGATCTCTAACAAACAGGAAAGCAGGAAACATTGAGGCGATAGTTATAGAAATTTTAGAGAATAGGAGAGAGCTCGGGGGCGCATTTCTTTAGGACGATGACTGGAATTCCATCACCTCTGATATATATATATATATATATATATATATAAAGAAAGAGAAAGAGTCTTACTTGTAGGGCTATATACATGTTTTTGTCAGGTTTTATTATCCATTGTATTACACAATAAAGTTGCCTGTTTATATATTGCAATGTCAGAGATAGCATCAAGCCAAAAATGTTAACAGCCAATGGGATACTGAGAGAAAAGGTATTTATGGCAAGCAGTCATAGCAATAAAGTGCTTGATATCAAAGATAGTGCATTAATATAATTAATATAAGAAAGTGTTTGTCACTAGTTAATTCATGTAACCTTCCGCATTCCAACTCCAGAGTTTCGTATTGCTAGAGTTTTTTTTAACTTTTTTATGTACGAACCCTGAGGAGTAGACGAACAGGTCAGGCCTATGAAACTCAAGATGCTGAAAGTAACATGAATCAACTAAGTGACACCATTTTTTACTTATATATATATATATATATATATATATATATATATATAATTGTTATATTTAACTGAACTTAAAAAGATATATAAATACAGATATTCCGTGCAGATATTTAGCTAGTTATATATGAAAAGAAAGATGGATTGTAGAATAGATAGATAGATAGATAGATAGATAGATAGATAGATAGATAGATATGAACAGACCGTGATAGATAGATAGATAGATAGATAGATAGACAGACAGACAGACAGACAATGAAAAGGCTAGAATAGATAGATAGATAGATAGATAGATAGATAGATAGATAGATAGATAGATAGATATTAACTGGTTGATGTTTGAAGATAGATCCGGATTTTAATGAGGATAAATTAAAAAGCATTTTCGACAAAGAAATAAACAATTTATTTCTTCACATATTTCTTTAGCATAATTTCTTACTTTGGATTTAATTCAGTAAAGAATTATTTTTCAATTAATTAAATTAATTAAACTGAGTATTTTTTCGATGAGAAAACAGAAAGGCGCAGAAGATATTATTAATTTTTTCTAGAGGTTTTAAAAATGTTTTTCTGTTCATTTAAAATGTTTTTAAATGTTTAAAATATTTTAATGTTTAATGTTTAACATGTTTAAAATATTCTTTAAAATATTTAAAATACTCTAAAATGATTTTAAATGTTGCTTAAAGGTTTTTAATAGTTTTTAAATGTTTTTAAAAAGCCGTTGATATGTTTAAAAATGTTGTTAATATGTTTTGAAAAAGTTCCTATTTTTTTAAATGCTGGAAATGTTTTTAAAATAGTTTTAAGATGGTTCTGAATTTATAACAAATTAAAAAGCATAATACTTTACAGAAAAATAAACACTAAATTTCTGAATATATTTACTTAGCATAATTTCTAACTTTGTACTTATTTCATAGAGATTAATTTCGTTTCGTTTAATTTTCGTTTTACTTAATATCAAAAATGTTTGGGTTTTACGGTATTTCCTTTTAATGTTTGGTTATAGTGAGAAGGTTGATTCAGTCAGATTTTAATGAATTTTTGTTTTCTTTTTGTTTTGTACTTTAGAAAATGTCTTGTAGTTTTTCATTAAAAATGTTTTGCTGAGAATAATTTTTTTCCTTCAAAAATGTATATTTCTCTATCAAAGTTATTTTTATGTATAGAGGCTCATCCCTTGTTCCCTGTTTAGGATGTGGTTTCCGGCTTTCTCTTTTCCATTCTTTTCACTCTTACGTAGCCCCCTGCACACCAGTGGCCTTACCGCCTTGCCCGGGGTGATATGATTAAAAAAAAAGATATTCCTATAAAAGTCTATTTTTATACTTTCATAGTGTTTTGACCCCAGTTTGGGAGATAACTATTTGCCTATAGCTGGGACCCTAACTGGTGTTACCACTCCGGGTCAGGGTGGACTTGGAAACAACGGCAATTAAGAGGTGGTTCTATGCTCCTCACAACCTCCCAATCATAGCCTTGCTGCCTAATGCAGTTTACCGTCATGCCTAGGACCATGTATCGGCTTGAAAATCTGACTCAGAATACTTAGCGTTTAACTTGCTTTGAACGTCGACTAGTCAAACAGTAATGCAGCCCATTTATGAATGGACATACATGTTTAAACTGCGATGGGTGCATTCAATTCCTTCCCCAAAAGTTAGGATCAGTCCGAGCGTATCGTACATAAGACAGTGAACATCTGGTCTTCGTAGCACGGAACTGCATATGTTAAAACATCAAACAGGACAAGAAGCGAAACAAAAAGGAATCGCTTCCTCGATTGCGACTGGTTTTATACGTTGCATTTGGGTTACTTGGGGTTTTGTTTGTTTGTGTTTCGCTTTTGTCTCGCTCTTTTTTGTACTATTTCAGACGTTCCTGTCCCTAACCAAACCCCGCGTTTAAGCTTTCTCCCTGTTGCACAAACGATGGGATTTCTCCCTTAATTCGCATCGCACCTACCTTCCCCAATTTTTCTTCTCACCTGTATTCAATGAAAAGCTGCCGTGACTCTTAACTTTTCATAGCCACCGCCCCTACTAAGACCGTGCTTCCTGATATACATCTGTCGTGTGGGCAAAATCAAATATGGATTATTGTCTTTAGTTTTGTTAGGCTCCGAAAAATCAAAAGCTTTCGTTCATTTACCTATTCAACTAAACGCCTTTCTTTTTTTCTTTCTTTTTTTCTTTTTTCCTTTCTTTTTTTCTTTCTTTCTTTTGCGAATGCTTACTTCCTTTTTTTGTCTTTTCTTTCATTTATTTTTAGATTTCAAACTTTTTTATCATTTTATCCCATTGTATTCTCCTTTCTTTCCGTGGTCATCGAATTTATTATTTTATGTTTGAATTACTCATATCAACACTTTCTTTCTTTCTTCGTTTCTCTCTTTTTTAATTTTCCTTACTGTTTTCTTACTTTCTTTTTTCTCTATTGCTTCCTTTTTTTTTTTCATTCTTTCTTTTGTCTATGTTTTTCTTTTTCCCCTTCCTTCCTTCCTTCCTTCCTTCCTTCCTTCCTTCCTTCCTTCCTTCCTTCCTTCCTTCTTTTTTCCTCCATTGAACCTACGCCCCCTTTATAGGAGAAACTGTCGCTATATCCGACTTGTATGTTTGAAATACTCATATCAACACTTTTTTCTTTATTTTTCTCTATTATTTCTTTTTTCTTTTTTCTTCCCCTTTCTTTCTTCTTTCCTTCTTTCTTTCTTTCTTTCTTTCTTTCTTTCTTTCTTTCAAATTTTTCCTCTCGTTTTCTTTCCTTTTTTCTCTATGATTTTTTTTTCTCTTTCCTCTTTATTTTTCTTCCACTTTCGTTCTTTCTTTCATTCTTTCTTTCAATTCTTTTCTTTATATTAATTATTTCCCTTTTTCATCTCATGTTTTCTTTCTTTCTTTTTTTCTTTCTCCTCTATTATTTTCTTTAATTTTCTTTATATTTTCTTTACCCTTTTTCCACTGTTGTTCTCATTCTTTATATTTTCTTTTCTTTTTTCTTTCTCCTATGTTCTATTTTTATTTCCTTTTCTTCATCTTCCTTCCTTCTTTCTTTCTTTCGGAATTTTTCCTCTGTTGAACCTACGTCTATCTTTACAGACGAAACGGTCGTTATATCCAACTCGCATTTAAGCGTCTCGTTCTCGAAGGGCGTCGCCGATCAAGAAAGGTCGAATACTGCCTTTAAGCACGAATCCTTCTTATTCTAGATTCCCAAAAGTTCATATCAACTCCGTTACGTATTCGAAACTTAAACAAAATAATTCCTATAGATTTTTCATGTAGACAGATTTTTTTATCACTTTAAACATTATTTTCAGTCTAGCTCTGCGCCCCTAAAAAAAAAAAAAAGAAAGAAAAGTTGGCTTACAAATGTATTATGTGACGTGTCCTGGCCAGATCATAAACGTGGAATAATCTAATACGCTAGTATAAAACAGTTTTATAATGTTGATGTAAAATATGGATCTTTTACACTTTTCTTCTTCTTCTATGTACCCTGTCCCTTCAGGACGTAAGCGATAATGGTTCTCCACGTTTCCCTATCCCTGGTGGCTCTTAGTATGCTTGCTCCTGTTACTCCTGGCAACCCCCGTTCCGTCGTCCACCTGATCAGGCCCTGCAGATATGTTATCCGCTGCCTTCCTCTGTCTCTCTTTCCTTCTATCTGGCCAGTCAGTATCAGGTTCTCCAAGCTCTCCTTCTTCATTACATGTCCCAGGAACTTCAGTTGTCTCTTCCTGATGCTCAGTATTAATTTCCTTTTCGTTGCCATTCTTTCCAACACCTCCTCGTTGCTTGCATACTCGGTCCACGATATCCGCAGCATCCTTCTGTAGAACCACATTTCCGCTGCTTCCAGTTTTGTCCTCATTTTCGATGATATTGTCCAGCATTCACTGCTGTATTGAAGAACTGACATCACATAGCAACCCAGCACTCTTTTCTTTGTTTCTAGTAAAATTTTCCTGTGTGTTAGTACTTTACTCAGCTTCTGGAACGCGTCCTTTGCCATGCCAATTCGCCTTCGGATCTCTGTGTCGCACTTTCCATCTCCTGTTAGAACACTTCCTAGGTAATTAGGGGGCTTAAACCAAGAAAGTCACATTATTTTTTTAGTTGTATAAAAGACAGGTTCTTTACTTGAGGAACATTTCTGAACATCCGAACTTTGTTTCCTGGTCTCAGTTCCCGCTAAACAACACGTGTCTATTTTGAGATCTGGCATAATGCAAACTGCGGGAACTATTTTCTTTTCTTTTAATATCAATATATTTACTTATTAAATTAAAAGCAGTAATTATAGGCGTGGATACCATCAAGAAACGGTCCTGGAGAGGGGATCACTTTTATTGAGCTCTGCTTAGAGTATCAATTGGCCTCAGTCAAGCCGCGGCAGTAGTTCAGTATTTTATTACACAATAATGCCTTGAGATACGAACCTACTGATATATGATACTTTTTGAGATACGTGCGTACGATACAATATGATACGATACGATACATTTTTCAAGTGCCGACTGCGGGATTGACCACCTTCTGGTGGTACGCAACCTCATATTACTTCTTCTTCTTCTTCTTCTTCTTCTTCTTTTTCTTCTATGTGCCGTCCGTGTCCCTTCAGTGCGTAGGCGACCATAGCCCTCCGCATCTCTATTTCCCTTCTAGATCTTAACAAGCTTTCTCCTATTATCCCACCCGAACCCCGCTCTGCCATCCATTTGCTCAAACCCATCAAGTGTTTTACGCGTTAATTTCCATTGTCTCTCTTTCTCTCTATCAGACTTTTGAGTATCAGATTCACCAAGCCCTCCTTCCTCATTACATTCCCAAGAACCTCAGTAGTCTTTCTTTATGTTAATTATTACTTTCTTTTTCGTTTCTATTCTCTCTAAAACGTTATCGTTGCTCACATGTTCGGTGCATAGTATCCTCAGCATCTTTCTGTAGAACCACATTTTTTTTACTCCAAGTCTCTCCTTCATATTTGAGAAGAATACTTTGCATTTAATGCCATATTGAATAACAGATACCTCGTAGTTCCTGTCTCTTAATACTCTGCTCAGCTTCTGGAAATCATCCTTGGCCATTCCATTTCGCCTTCGGTTCTCGGTGTCGCACTTTCCGTCCTCTGTTACAACACTTTATTTAAAGATTTACTGAATTTGTTTTAAATTTAGTTGAATAATAAAAGTCTTTGCCTTTTAACGGTAGTAAATGGAAAAGCAGATTATATTAACTCCCATAGAATATTTACAGAAATAAACTGATTTAAATTGTTAATATGTGCTGCTTCTCATAAATGTAGCAGCTGTATAAATGAACCAAAACACTCTATTTTAATCGCGCAACGGAAATTTTCGTATACGAGGCGGTATCGAAAAGTTCTTGCAACAGAACTTTAAAAAAGTAAACCTCGTCTTCGGTAAAAAAAACAAACAAAAGCTATTCCTACGACGGTCATGGTTGAGGTTACGAATACTTTCCACATCTTTTGTCGATTGGCCGCCTCGAATAAGTCGCTCATCAGCTTTGAAAGGTGAGTATCACTTTAAAAAAAACTTTTGTTCAACCGTAAAAAATGTTTCATAAATGCTTGGCGAAGCATTTCGAGGGACACGGTTACAAATTTTCTGGGTTTCTCGGAACATTGAATACTATTTTATTTGTTCATTGTAAAACACTTTCATGGGGTAAATTTTATCTAATATGAGCCAAATCCAAGAGATCGTTCAAAAAGTTTTCCACATCAAAAACCTGCAGAATTTTTCCTAACCTTAATCAATAAATGTCAACATGTCAAGTCATGGCGAATATGTAACTGAAAAAAATGTACTTTATTTTTTGAAGATGAAAGTTGATAAACAAAATCGGAAATTATTTATGATTCAATCTAATATTCGTATGCACCCCATAATTGTATGTGCTGAAACAGTTCGACGTAGTGTAATAGTTAAACACTTACGGCTGAGGAGATCAGATGTGTGTTGTGATCCAGTGGATATCGGCTCGGAACTAGAAATTCGTCGCATTCACTTACGCGCAAATATTCTTGGGCAAGATATTAATTTATCTCTTGCTATGGGTTAAATAACAGGACAGATTAGTTTCTTTAGCCTTGGTTGGCAACTAGTCTACCGCAGAAAGTAATGACAACTTACTGTGGAAAAATTTTCTCCCCAGTCAATTTTGTCTCTTTCGAGACATGATCGCCCAAGTGTGTATCACGTATAGCACTTAATTGACTGAATTCGAGAAGACGATCGTCACTAGATGCTTCAAATATTCGGCTTTGTGGCACATGTAAGCTACACTTAGAAAATCCTTTTGATCACTTTGGCGTCGTGTAATGGTTAACAAGCTTGTCTTTCGAACAGTTACGACGGAACATTGAGTTCGATCGTCACTGGGTGTTTCATATGTTCTTTTGTCACTTCTAAGCTTCGCTTAAAAAAGTCACCATAGTTTTTTGTGTTTTGCAGTGAGGTTGAAACACAGATGCTTTTCCCATTCAACACCAAGCAGCCAGACAAAAACAAAAAAAAAAAAAAAAAAAAACTAAAGTGGTGTCAGGAAAGCAGTAAATAAAACAACAAGCTATCACCTCATATTTGCCAGCTGGGGTCGGACGTTCATTCGGAACGACTTCACAATAAGCCCAAACATTTCATTTCATTTTCTTCCTACCTACCCACGCGTTACGCTCTAATAATCCGCATTTTAATTCTTTTAAATTTAAATGGGGCTGCCGACCCAACCTTTTATCAAGATCAACTTTTTCTTGTTTGACTGCGGCAAATTATGGTTATGGTTTATTTAATCAAATAAAATATATGGCCTAAAAAGAGCTCTTTTTGACCGAATCGAATTAGAAAAAAATTCCTAAATTTTTACGCCACTGTTCACCATATATGTGTTAAAGATTTGACAAATGTTAATATGTGATACACGTTCCGTAATCCATTAAATCCGTAGAAGCACAATATGTATTGCAGCCGCATCGTCTTGGAATGAGAAATCGGAGAGCCGAGTTCGAATCCCAGTTCAATTCGTTACATTCACGTACGCACAAATACACTTGGGAAAGTTATTAATTCATCTTTTCTCCCTCCAGCTAAGGGTTGAATATCAGAACAGATTGGGTTCTATAGCCTTGGTTGGCAACCAGTCTACCGCAGAAAGAAATGGCAACTTACTGCAGTAAATCCTTCTGCGTATTCAGTTACGCATCGTCCAAGCGTGTATGCCGTATGATAACAGACTGAGTGTTCGTCTCTCGTAATGCACATCTCGACGTGTTGCAATGGTTAACAAGTTTGACTCACTAAAATCCTTACAACTGAGTAGTGAGTTCGATCCTCACTGGTGCTCTATA
The DNA here is from genome assembly GCA_037127315.1 of Ascarosepion bandense. Taxonomy (NCBI): domain Eukaryota; kingdom Metazoa; phylum Mollusca; class Cephalopoda; order Sepiida; family Sepiidae; genus Ascarosepion; species Ascarosepion bandense. Next base: position 4,838,642 of record JBBBDQ010001661.1, on the reverse strand, counting down.
GTTTTGGCTTTGTGCTACATCTAAGCTCTCACCTCTCCGGGTATTTCGACGTTGTGTAATGGTTAGAAAACATGTCTCGCTATCACAATTACGCTTGAGTAGCGAGTTCGATCCTCATTGGAAACTACATTCTTTCGGCTTCCTGCCAGTTCTAAGCAGCACTTAGAAAATCACCTCTCTTGAAGCTGGTTTTGAATTGAAAATTTCCCTTCTCCTGAAGAGGTCGCTACACTAAGGCGAGAAAAAACCTTGATATTTAACATAGCTGGAATGAGGTGCATTAATGCCTTATCCAAAGGGCATCGATACAAAGTGAACGAAATAGAATCGACTTGGATTTGAACTCGACTCTCCGATTACTTATTCTGAGCCTCTATCTGGGCTTCTTATAATAATGTGATAACTTTGTGTTTAATTCCTGAATAAAATTGCCATAGTCCCCAAAGGGATATCTGAAAAGTAAGTTACAAACAAGTATAAAACGGCAGGAATTAAAACATTGAGAGTTCAAATCAACGAGTGCTAGATGATAATTTTTGTAGGGGCCAAAACATGCGTATTGAGTGCCTGCATAAGTGACATCACAACATGTTAATGCTAACCTCCAGGAGAGTAACACAATACGCCTTCTCGGGCTGACGTTTCGAGTTGATATAAAATGGAAAGATTATATTGAATCATTTGCTAAGAAAGCTGAGAAGTTGATTTACTATGTCGTGCTAGACAATTTTCTAGTCAGAATTTATCTTAAATATTTATAAGTTTACCATTCGCGCATAATTCTAATATTGCTACCACACCTGATCTGGTGGTTCTTCTGTATATTTAGAAATTCTTTATAAAAATCAAAGAAGAATCTACAAAGTAATTGATTCTGACCTGGTATCTCAGCTTTAGTCCATCTCTCATCTTGTAACGTAGCTTCCCTGTGATTTTTCTATAAATACTTTCGAGATAATTGTGCTGATGAATTTCTGCTACCATACCTTAAATAAGCGTAGTACTAAATTGGCGGCAAGGTCTCATCAATTTAAGACTGAAATGGCTAGATTGATCCGTAAGTTCTGTGCTAAAAGTTTCTTCTCTTGCACGTTTTGCTTTGATTTTCAAAAATTTAAATGCAGTGTCAATCGTTATCTTCTTAGTTGTTGTTCTTTTGTCCTATCTCCTTTATTGAAGTTTTTTTTTTCATTTTCTCCATCACGCAGAAACCCATTGACTCCTAGTGACTTTATTGCCAAGTTTGAGCTGAAATGATTGAAAAACAAACGAAACAACAAAGATGATTGCTACTATAAAACAATGGACAAGAATGAGACAAAATAACGTTCAACAGTAATTCACGGTGAACTTGTTTCTGTCTAAAGCGAACATGTAATAAACTAGGAGCGGGTATCTGTTTAGTGAAATGTATTCACAGAGAAGTATACTTGACTGCAGAATTAGGCTTATGTCGGGCGTCCATGTTTGTCAACAACAAAAGATAACATTGCACGCGTTGAAATTTTGTTTCAAGTTGATAGAAGGCCTTAACTTCCGAGACCCCTTTAGATCTCTATCTTCTGAAATTAGTTGTTCAGGAAAATTGGTTTGTTTTTCACGGCTTTTTAACCTTTGCAGTTTATTTAAAACCAGAAAATATTTTTTGGTTATATTTTTTTTAGGAGATAATAATGATTTAGTGAGAAGGCCTACTAGTTAACCCATAGCTGGAGTAGATTCATAACTTTCCCAAAGTAAGAAAATATAACAAACACGACTGAAATTGGAGCTCGGATTTACTCTGATTTACAATTCCGAGTCGTTATCCGTTGCACCAACTGCACATAAGCTAGCTTGTCTCGTTAGCATAATTACGATTGAGTAGTGAATTCGGTCCTTATTGGAAGACCCATGTTTTCGGTATTGTATCATGTCTAAGCTATGCATAGAAAATGACCTCTCTTGAAGCTGTTTTTTATTTGGAACTTTTCCTTCTCCTAATGAGTTTGCCACAGCTTCTGGTATTTCCAAGCAGTCACCCATCTAGACTTGAAGTTACTTAACTTGGCGATCGTACGACAATCGGTGTTTCAATGTGATATGGCCGTAAGCCTCTAAAGCAATTGACTGAAGTACGCAAGCTCATGTGCAAAAATATTTGTTATCAACCTTTAGAACAGTATAGAGAGATTGGTTCCTGGGCATGACGGTAAACTGCATCCGGCAGCAAGGGAGGTTGTGAGGAGCATGGAACCATCTCTTATGCTGTTGTTCCCAGGTTCACCCTGACCCGGAGTGACAGCACCTGTTATAGTCCCAGCTATAGGCAAATAGTTAACCCTCCAAACTGGGGTCAAACACTTTGAAAGTATAAAAATACTCTTTTATAGAAATATATTCATAAAAATACTTTTATAGAAAAATATACATTTTTGAAAGAAAAACGTTTCCAACAATACATTTTTGAAGAAAAATTTCCCATAACACATTTTTGAAGAAAAAAAAATATTCTCGGTAAAACATTTTTGAATACATTTGAGAAAATGGGTGCGAGTTAGTGTGTTAGGAGGTGTCTATTAACCTTACATTTTAATTCCTGGAGATTGTAGCTGTTGGGGAAGCAAATATATGGAAGGGAATTCCACAGGCGGGAAGTGCGAGAAAAGAAGCTGTTGGAGTAGAAATTGCGGTTACATTTTATCGATTTCACTTACACGGACGGATGGTAGATTAAATGTGCAGGATAGATTCAGACGGGAAAAACTTCCGGGCCCTGCACAGAGAGCCGACTTTCATAGCAGCGGATTTAGCAATGGATTCGATATAGTCATTCCACTTGACGTCCGCTGAGAGTGTGAGACCAAGGAGGCGTAGTGTTTTACTCTCTGGGAGATAGGCCTGTTCCATGCTAATGGGAGGTAAGTGACAGCAATGAACATGTGTGCAACTGACATGTTTGTTCCTTACTTTGAAAATATCTATCTATCTATCTATCTATCTATCTATCTATCTATCTATCTATCTATCTATCTATCTATCTAAAAACTGGATCTATCTATCTATCTATCTATCTATCTATCTATCTATCTATCTATCTATCTTAAAAACAGAGAGTTGTTCCAACGAGAGAAATTGGCATAGAATAAAAAGTATGAGAGGCCATGAATGTTTTGTTTAAAGTGTAGATTTATTGTTGTTGTTATTATATATATTCCGTATCAAGAGAAAAGACAAAAATAATTTTTGATTATTAAATTATGTTTTTTAACCTTTTGTATAACCTTCGAAAATTTGTATAAACTTTTTTCTTGTGTTAGCGAGCGACCCATAAATTATCACGGAAAATTTTAGCGTTTTTTTCGTTGTAATAATATTTCCTTTAAAAATTCAAGCAAAAATCAGATAATTGTCGTATTTTGATTTAATTTTCACGGTTTATTCACAAATGAATGAGCTTATTTTTTAAGCGTTTCTTTTTTGGAAAGTTTTACTCCCTACATGTTTACATTTATAAATTTTGAGAAATTCATTTTGGTCGTTTCATTTTTATATTAATTACATGCACAATTTTTGAAGAATTTAAATAATTTTTTTTTTTTTTGTCAAAATGGACAACCAGTTACCAAAAATTTGGTCCGAATCATAAGAAAAACAGTTTTCGATTATTAGTGAATTTTTAGAAGAGTTCTTTACATTTGTCTTACTTATAATAAACTAATAAGTGTTAAATCTTTTAAAATTCTGTATTAATTTGTAGAAGTTATAAGAAACATTTATTAAGTAAAAATTATATTTACAAATCATGAATAGAAAAGCATACTACAATTCAAAAAACTTTATTATTTTCAATTTTTGATTTTTGTATGTGTGTGCATAAACGTATCAATTTCTGCAATTATGAACGTCTATACACAACATTATCAGAAAATAAGCGCCTTGACTAGGGTAAATTTAAAATTTATTAGTAATTTTCTAACATTTTCACAATAAGCGTTTCGCAAGTAATACTATAAAGCCAAAATACCAAGAATTCAATAAAATATTAAATTGCTGAAAATATTTTTTAAATTTTAAAGGTCACTGTCTAGTTAAAGAAGCACAGATAGAAATGGTGATCACCCTGTATTCGCCAATTAATTTTACAGTTATATATCGTTTTAATGAAAAGGCCAAATATTGATATGAGATGTTGACACAATTATCAATAACTATTGATAATTGTGTCAACATCTCATAAAAACGTCTAACTCCGTGTCAAGAATATTTTTCTGTGTTCTAAAAGTAATATTCATTTTAATTCAGATTAGAAAAGTATATTTTATCTTTGAAAGCATTTTTTTAATAAAGAGAATAATGCTGTATTGGCAGATTTGTCAATATGTCCGCTTTTAGCGATTAAAAAAAACGTCATTCCAATTAATTTAAATAAAATTGAAAAAGCAGCAAAGTATTTTTTTTATTGTAATTACTAAATATAATACAGTAGCTTGGAATTAAATCTAAAAAAAAAGATTTTTCATTTTTCTAATGCATTTTAAAATGTAAGTATTACTTTTTCCGGTACCTATATATATATATATATATATATCTATATATATGAAAGCTATTAGCTACCCAGAAGTTCAGAGAAGGTGCGAAATGGCTTCACCCACAAAGGTATCAATCGGAACGTGGTAGGCGCCCCTGATGTTCCTCTCAGTGTTCTCGACAGGCTCCAAAGGAGAATCAGTAACGTGATTGGTCCCGACCTGGCAGCTCGACTCCAGCCACTTTCTCACTCTAATTTTTACCCACACCTTATCACCACGACCATCCGCTCCTTACTAATTAACATGAGTTTTCCAAACATGTCTGCTGCACGAACCTCCAACTTTTTATGACACACTACAAACTAAAGACCATACACCATTCCAGAAAAAAAATGGAACTGGATGGAGTTGGATTGGCGAAGGGATGTGATTATCAAACTTGAGCCAACAATGGTAATAAAAAAGCAAATTGAAAAAATTATGAGCTATTTCGCTTTTGTGATGACGGAAGTCCAGGTCTGTTGCCAGAACGCCCTCACACGGATAGCAAGACTGACGAGAAGAAACCGGAAGTTGTTGTCGGCGGCAGAGAATAAACGGAGCACAAATAGTACCAAAATATACAGAAGAAAATTGATTGCATTCATTGTCTAATTATCTGAACCGATAAATGGACGGGTGGATTCGGGATGGATGTGATGGGGAAAAAATTGTGATGACGTTGTAAACATTTATTTCGAATACGCGTTTCGCTGCTCCGTCATTTTGTTGTCTTCCTTAAGGGAAGTGTATTAATCAGAGAAAATGTTTATCAACTTCCGGTGGCCATCTCGTCGACATCGATCCTTTGTATGGCTTGACGACAAACCAGTGAACGAGGTATTTTGAATGGGATACACTTGACTTTCAGCATCACCAAATTTAAAGAATGAAAAAAGTAAGGCAACAATAACAACAACAGCAGTAACCATAATAAGAAATCTTCTTAATCAATTGAACATTTTCCCATGAGGCTGACGCACAGTACATCTCTGTTTATGCGTGGTAGCAGTTGTGCTATGGATATCGGACCGAAAAGAGAAATCAGAGAGCCGAGTTCGAATTCCAGTTGAATTCTTTGCATTCACTTCCGTTCATGGGAAACGATATGATACGATATGAATTCTCCCACTATGGGTTGAATAATAGGACAGATTGAGTTCTATAGCCTGGATTGGCAACCAGTCTACCACAGAAAGAAATGGCAATCTATTGCGAGAAAATCTTCTGCCTAGTCGGTCATAGATTGAAAGAGCCATAATAGCCCAAGTGTGTATCATGTCTGGCAACTGACTGAGTAGTAAAGATACATCATGGTCACGTGTCGATAGGGTTGTACTCCAGAGTCACATCAAGATACTTAAAAATGCTCTCAGTCATAGAATTTCTAACCAGACTGGATTAACCGACCTGAAAGTATTTATGAACCACTTGCAAGTTTATACACTATTTTTGCTAAAAAAAACAAACAAAAAAAAAACATCTCACCGTATTCCGCATATTTGGCCGTTCTGCATGCGCCTGGTATACACCTTAACAAACTAGGTGTCATTTGCATAGTATGTATCTCAGCTTGTGACATGTCAGAATAGAATTGGCACTGAATACCACACCAGAGCAACAAGGCATTCTGGTGTAGGGCTGGGTTGAGGCGACTTCTCGTCCGCCAAATGCGGAATCAAATAACCTCACGTCTGAATCTTTCTTGCAAGTGTCGGAAGTAGACTCACGCCAGCGTTACAGACATCGCAGACGAGAATGTAAGGTATACACACACAGATGTATGTACACACAGACACACACACAGACACACACACACACACACACACACACACACACACATTGTTATAGTGCCCTCATACGAGAAATGGACTCTTCATCTTACTATATGTAATTACCTGCTTGACTTCCGCGAGGAGTTAAATAGACAGCTAGTACGCTGTTAAAGCAATAAGCAGCGTAACTGTACCGTTCAGATTTACTTATTTCTATTTACTTATTATTAGCACTTACTTTGTATATATGTTCTTAATACACTGTTCTGAACCTATCTCCTGTGTTCCGTGTCTTACTTCCGGCATTTACTGGTCACTACAACTTTGCGGTGAGTTTTCGCCACAACAACTCCACAAAAATTGGCTACGAAGATCCACAGCAAATACAATGTCAATGACAAATTAACGGAGAGAAACTAAATACCATGTTGGATATGAGAGACCAAGTTTCGCGTTACTACTTTATCGACACCTCGGTATCATTACACGTTACTGGCGTCAAGAGACTTGTTAAAACTGGTTTTGATACAACAATGAACAATAATAACGAAGAACGGGAAGAACAATGGAAACTGGGGAAAGTAAACAAAAAAAAATACAAACAAACAAAAAAAACAACAACAACCAGATCCATAAAAATGATAGAAGTGACGATTATCACACTAATAAAGACTAGATTGGCGACGAAGCCGCTTTAATTTTTAGTTCAGGTGACTAAATGTAACTGTAAGTTTACTTTCCTATTCTTTCGCTTATTAATGACTTTATCGGTTTTGGTATCATGACGACAGGATGTGCGTTGTGGTACAGTGGATATCGGCTCGGAACGAGAAATCGGGGATCCGAGTTCGAATTCCAGTTGAATCCATTACGCGCAAATACCCTTGGGAAAGGTATTATTAATCTGTCTCTTCCTTCCAATTATGGGTTAAATAACAGAACAGATTGGGTTCTATAGCCTTGGTTGGCAACCATTCTACCGCAGAAAGCAATGGCAACCTACTGCGGGATAATCTTCTGCCCAGTCAGTCATGTCTCTTTCGAGACATGATCGCCCAAGCGTGTATCACGTATGGCACTTAACTGATCATGACGACTCCATTGAGTTTCGTGCGTTTGTACTTCAGCTTCACATTGTTGACACTTAATAATACTAATGTTGATAAGCTGAGGTACAACGATGCAAAGTCAAATAAACCTAACAGGACATCCAGTCCAGATTAGTGCTTACCAGACACACGCATCACAGCCAAGTATGCGTGATATGGTTGAGATGCGTGTTTTTTATAGTTTATAGTTATCCGAAGGAGTGTCTTCTCGTTACATTCGGCTTCGGATATTTGAACATCTGCTTATTATCATATTATAATTCTGCTTGTTCCTTACTTTTTTAGTTAGTTTGTACGGAAAAGACATATAAGAGACGATGTTTGATTTCAATGAGAAAAAGAATGAATAAAAGAAAGAGTAGGTAGATAATGGGATAATAATCACGTGTGTTTAACGCTTGATTCAGTAAAATAAAATAAAAAAACTTATGAGTTTAAAATCTTTTCCCTTGTACCCTCTTACTTTAAAAAAATAATTTCTTGTGTTCATATTTATGATTTTTGCGTGGTTCACACTACTACTTTGACTTTTGAAAAGTAGTAGTGATTTATCCGTTGTTTGGCTGCTCAACAATGTTCCCCACTACTGGTCGGCGAACTTGGGGCCGCCATCCTCATCCGACTGCAACCCCCTTTGCTTATTTCTTCTGGGGGCGTGATCGAGGCCAAGACCAATAAGCAGTTGAAGGTTGGGTTTAATATTGGAGTTCCTTGTTTCCATCTGAAGGTTGGGTTTAAGATTGGAGTTCCTTGTTTCCAGCTGAAGGTTGGGTTTAAGATTGGAGTTCCTTGTTTCCAGCTGAAGGTTGGGTTTAAGATTGGAGTTCCTTGTTTCCAGTTGAAGGTTGGGTTTAAGATTGGAGTTCCTTGTTTCCAGCTGAAGGTTGGGTTTAAGATTGGAGTTCCTTGTTTCCATCTGAAGGTTGGGTTTAAGATTGGAGTTCCTTGTTTCCAGCTGAAGGTTGGGTTTAAGATTGGAGTTCCTTGTTTCCAGTTGAAGGTTGGGTTTAAGATTGGAGTTCCTTGTTTCCAGTTGAAGGTTGGGTTTAAGATTGGAGTTACTTGTTTCCAGCTGAAGGTTGGGTTTAAGATTGGAGTTCCTTGTTTCCAGTTGAAGGTTGGGTTTAAGATTGGAGTTCCTTGTTTCCAGTTGAAGGTTGGGTTTAAGATTGGAGTTACTTGTTTCCAGCTGAAGGTTGGGTTTAAGATTGGAGTTCCTTGTTTCCAGTTGAAGGTTGGGTTTAAGATTGGAGTTCCTTGTTTCCAGTTGAAGGTTGGGTTTAAGATTGGAGTTCCTTGTTTCCAGCTGAAGGTTGGGTTTAAGATTGGAGTTACTTGTTTCCAGCTGAAGGTTGGGTTTAAGATTGGAGTTCCTTGTTTCCAGTTGAAGGTTGGGTTTAAGATTGGAGTTCCTTGTTTCCAGTTGAAGGTTGGGTTTAAGATTGGAGTTCCTTGTTTCCATCTGAAGGTTGGGTTTAAGATTGGAGTTCCTTGTTTCCAGTTGAAGGTTGGGTTTAAGATTGGAGTTCCTTGTTTCCAGTTGAAGGTTGGGTTTAAGATTGGAGTTCCTTGTTTCCATCTGAAGGTTGGGTTTAAGATTGGAGTTCCTTGTTTCCAGCTGAAGGTTGGGTTTAAGATTGGAGTTCCTTGTTTGCAGCTGAAGGTTGGGTTTAAGATTGGAGTTCCTTGTTTCCAGTTGAAGGTTGGGTTTAAGATTGGAATTCCTTGTTTCCATGTGAAGGTTGGGTTTAAGATTGAAGTTCCTTGTTTCCAGTTGAAGGTTGGTTTTAAGATTGGAGTTCCTTGTTTCCATGTGAAGGTTGGGTTTAGGATTGGAGTTATTTGTTTCCAGTTGAAGGTTGGTTTTAAGATTGGAGTTCCTTGTTTCCATGTGAAGGTTGGGTTTAAGATTGGAGTTTCCGCCATCCATTTTCTCAAGCTTGTCAAATATGTAATACGATACTTTCCCCTGTCCCTCTTTTTTTCTATCCGTTCTGTGAGTATTAAAGTTTTCAGCCCCTCTTTCCTCATTACGTATTCCAGGAATCACAGTTGTAAATTTCCTGATATTATGAATGACTTCTTTAAGATTATTCAATCATTGAATATAATGATACAACAGGAAATTCAAATAAAAACTGGTTCTGGGCATGACAGTAAACTGCATCCGGTAGCAAGTCCTCTGATTGGGAGGTTGTGAGGAGCATGGAAGCACCGCTTAATGGTTGTTATTCCCAGATCCACCCTGATCCACCCTGGTGTAGTATCCCCTGTTAAGGTACCAACTATGGGCAAATAGTTAACCCCCAAATTGGGGTCAAAACACTATGAAAGTATAAAAATACACTTTAATAAAAAATATTTATAGAAAAATATTTTATAGAAAATTTACATATATGAAGGAAAAATATTACCAACAATACATTTGTGAAAAAAAAATATTACCATAACACATTACTGAAGGAAAAAATATTCTCAGCAAAACATTTTTAATACAAAACTAGAAAACATTTTCAGTTTTCTAAAATAAAAAGAATAAAAACAAAAAAAAATAATTAAAACCTGTCAACCTTCTCACTATAACTGAACATTAAAAAATACCTTAAAATCCCACTTCTTGGCATTAAATTAGCCACAGAGGTGTTGATATGCCGTTAAACAAAACTCATATCAAACAAAAACCATCAATTATTCACGTGTATTTCTAGTCATTATTATTATTATTATTATTATTATTATTATTAATTGTAATAGAAGTGAAAAACAATGATAACTGGAGACTTAGTCTCTGTTATCCCCAATAAGTCTATTCGAACACTGGCCTTGTCATGGTCTGCGAGTATACGAAGAAATCTGGTAAAAATAATAGGAAATATCTTCTCACACAATCACCACCAACAAACATTAATCACCTGGCGTGGAAAGGAAAATACTTGAAGTCTAACTATACTGTACTAAATGAGTATTTTTGTCTGAAATTAGAGAAACATCAAACATTAGGCTTATACTTGCAAACCTGGATTTTCACCTTCATATCGAATATCCGAAAATCTCTATAAGTTCCTAAATAAGTGACAGATACAGTCATGATAACGATTTTTAAAAAAAAGTGACCCAAAAGTCTACGAGAACTACAGAGAAATATCATTATTCTTGATCACTGGAAAATTATTTACAAGGATTATTCTAAATCAGCTCTAAATTAGCACCGAAAAAATCCTAACAAAATCTCAATATGGTACACTCGACATGATTTTCTGTGCAAGGCAACTAAAAACAAAAAAAAATAAAAAAAGCATGGAACAACAAACGACAACCTCTTTCCCTTGTTTTCTATGATTTAGAAAAGGCCTTTGGTAACGTTCCAAGAACTGTAATGTGGAAAAATCTTCATTGTGTTGGATGTCCAAATCTTTTCGTTTCTAGCTTCTTACATTAAAAAATAAAAAATAATGACTTGCATTAATATTTCTGATTGTCGTTCGCTTATCTCCCAATTATCTTCTCTATATATTCGAATTTAAAGTTTTCCATCTCTTAAAGCGGTTACTAGACAAGGATAAAGAGCACAGTCTACTTAATTATTTAACTAATATCTAAGAATGCGGAGAAAAAAGTATTGCCTTTTCCAAGGTTATTAGTGCAAATGTCAACACAGCAGATTACGCTGCTTTTTTTATAAAATATTGATATGATATTTTTGTTATTCGTTCGAGTAATATACATATAGAGAGATCTACCAGGAGGTGCAGAGAAGCGTGGTAAAGCCCTGGATGGACGAGATCGCCGCAGGACGATCCTACGTCTTCCAGCAGAACTCCGCTTCTGCACATAAGGCCAGAACGACCCATTCGTGGCTGCTCAACAATGTTCCTTGCCACTGGTCGCCGAACTTGGGGCCGCCATCCTCATCCGACTGCAACCCCCTTTGCCTATTTCTTCTGGGGGCGTGATCGAGGCGAAGATCAACAAGCACGCCCACAACACGGTCGACTCTCTGAAAGCTGCCATTGTGGAAGCGTTCGCCACTATGGACAAGGACATGATCGCCAAAGCATGTGACTCATTTCGCCTCAAATCGTCGCTGGCGGCGGCGGTTACGTTGAAAAGTAATGTAGTATGTAACTTTAACTGTTGCTAAATAAACTGTCGGGTCTCTGCATATAAAACTTTTGTTTTTATTACCTATTTCGTTTTCTTTTTGTCAAGTGTCGAATTTTGCTGTAGCGCCTTATATATATATATATATATATATATATATATATATATATAATAAATCCAGGACAAATGGGATTTTGGGAACTGAAGGATGAAGGAAATTGATAGCCTCAGCACGTTAGTGATAAATGTAATCTGTGCTTAGAAAAAAATTAGGATATTAAAATATGAATGTCAGAATTTACTTCTACACCAATGTAACGAATTAATTAGCAACTGTCGTCATCGGAGTAGATTTAAACTCTCTTAAAAATGTAATTATTATATTTATAACCTATTTCTTTTTTTTATAATAGTTAGAATATAAATTTGGATACTCTTAAGTTTATTCCTACTGGCTACCCTTGACCTCTCGGGTAAATTGGTGCCTTCCACTTCCAAAAGAAGTGTGCTACTATTATATCTCTCTCCTCTTCTTGGCCTTTTCCTGACCAACCCTTCATTTTAACCTTTATTTTCTGTATATTAAAATTTCTTAATGTTACGTCCGACTGGGGTTGAACAATGCATGTCTCTAGAAGACATCTTGAAATAGTTATTAACCAAATGTAAAATTTGAATTTATATATGAAATATATATAGTCATCCGCAGACAGATCTGTTTCGCAGTAACAGAGCTCACCTGTACGATTAGACATCCGATTACTTTTAGCCAGAATTGAAACCCAACCGAATTGACATCAGTCGCCGATTCTAACACTGAGCTATAGGCTCTCGATAGTGTAAGGCGGACTTTAGCATGTTATAAACGATACAAGTCTAATGGTGGATAATTGAATGACAAGATTGAAAAGTTTTGCGTTATATTTCGTCATTTGAAAGGAAACTTTCTTTTATATTTTATCATTCAATTACCTACCATATATTACTGATTATGCACACACACACACACAAACACACGTATATATATATATATATATATATATATATATATATATATATATATATATATGAATGAATAAAAACAAAAGGAAAACTTTCCTTTCCCGATGTGTTTCGCTCTGATGTGTTTCAGTGGACGAAACGCGTCGCTAAAACATTGGCTTCTTTTTCTATTTATAAACAACATTGTTTTTTGCAGATATATTTTTTATTTGAATTTTACACACATTGCACACGGTCATGAGCTGTCATTCCACACACACACACACACACACACACACACACACACACACACACACACACACACACACACACAGAGATCAGTTTTTGTTAGCGGGCTTGCGATACACATAAAAGTCTAAATTTTTATTGTTATCTATTAATAAAATGGCGTGAATAGAAACGTGTTTGTTTCAAATTACCTTTTCTGGACATTTTATTAATACACATCAATAAGAAATTGGACTTCAAAGTGTATCGTAAGCGCACTAATAAAAACTATCTAATTAATTTTTGTTTCCTCCACAACCAATGAGTAGAATCAGGATTAGTCATGAGATTCTATCTCTAGCGTAAAAGAAATATGTTAAGGAAATATTGAAGGTTCTTCACAACCCACATTATATATATTTATATATATATATATATATATATATATATATATATGTGTGTGTGTGTGTGTGTGTGTGTGTGTGTGTGTGTGTGTAGGCTTTATTAAAAATGACAGGCAAAGTATTATCGTTAGGTTTTTTTATGTAAATCTACGAATTTACATGTCCATTAACGAACTGTGTACTTCATCAATACCAATTCGTAAATAATTACATTGGCCACACTAGCATGCGGTTGACAAGAAGATTAACTTTGCACATCTCTGACCAGATTTCAGTTCGAACTCATTTAAACAAACACCGAAATCTACAAAACTATCCGCAATGTTCTTGTTGATAACAGAAATGTCATAGCATCATCCACACGCAAAAAAGGTAAAAATCATGGAAGCATTATCAATAAAAAAAGAAAAAAAAACAACAGTTAATAATATCAACTAAGAACGCGGCAACAATATGCTTACCGTATTCGGAATATTTAATCAAGTACATGACACAACACCCACACATAAATATTTCCCATATTCAGTCACTCAAAAAATAAAATCCGTCCTCGATAATGGCTAAAAGTATAGCCGAAAGCGTTCGGAAAAATAAAACGTTTGGGCAATTTTTATATAATTTGTCTGGAAAAAATAATTATAAAATCACATGAACTATTACTTAAAAAACATAATCATAATACCTTCTCTGTAATTTTTAATCATACGAACATAAAGGAGAGATTGCTGCTCAAATATACAGTTTTAAATTATATATATATATATATATATATATATATATATATGTGTGTGTGTGTGTGTGTGTGTGTGTGTGTGTGTGTGTGTGTGTGTGTGTGTGTGTGTTAACGTTCCATCATAAAGATGATTGAAACCTGGGTACATGTCGTGTCCAAGCTGTAAATGCCTGACCAGCCGGAACTAAACAATGCGGGACTCATCTGAACATTTGCCGTGGAAATAGCGATAGAGCACCGATAGTCGTGCAACATTTCGTCTGTAGGTATGAAAATAATCCATTGTCCACAAAGCCGCATAAACTCTTTTGAACTCTGTCAACACTGGAAAGTGAGTAACTGAGCAGCTTCCCAGCATCTCTACAGCATTTTTACCGATTGTTCGCATATACGAGTTCCGTTTTTAACCCTGGAATGAGTTTGAATACAAACAGACATTCAAAGCAAATACACTCAATGAGAGTACAATTGATCTTTAAGTGTGAAAACATTTAGGATCTGCTCAGTGGGGATAAAATATTACTAACTTAGTTTTTGAGTTATTAAATAACAATAGCCAGTTTTTCGATTATAGAATTGTGGAAGTATTTTAAAATGTGGAATTGCTTTTCGATCACACACACACACACACACACACACATATACATATATGAATAAAATAAAAACAGGAAAAAGTGTTTTTAATGTAATATGTTTCACTTTAACAATTTACTGCAGAGATTTTTTTAAAGACGAAATTATTCGTCTATCAAAAATCTTTAAAGAAGCTTGTTAAAGTGAAATATGTTAGAATAAAGACACTTATTTCCGACCTGTTCTTTACTTATTCTATTCATCTTCATTCTACCTGTTCTTTACCTATTCTATTAATCTTCATTCCACCTGTCCTTTACTTATTCTGTTAATATCTAACTCACCTGTTCTATATTTATTCTATTAATCTTCATTCCACCTGTTCTATTCGTCTTTATTCTACTTGTTCTTTGCCTAGTCCATTCGACCTGTTTTTTTACTTATTCTGTTCATCTCCATTCTACCCGTTCTTTACATATTCATCTTTATTCTACCTGTTCTTTACCAATTATATTCATCTTCATTCTACCTGTTCTTTGCCTAATCTGTTAATCTCCATTCGACCTGTTCTTTAATTATTCTATTCATCTTCATTCTACCCGTTCTTTACTTATTCTATTCGTGTAACGCAGACGTGTGTAGTTCCAAGGATAGAGTTATGAAGGATAACGGCATTGATGTCTAGGGCTTCAGAGGACTGACTATTAACAACGGCTTTCAGAGACTTGCATGATAGAAAGCATTTGATAACAGAGAAGTTTCTTCCAGTGATGCATTAACTGTAGAGTTTGTGCAGCAATTCCTTATGCCACACCTTGTCAAAAGCCCACGGTGAGTTTATTATCGAGTGTTTTGCTGATTCTGTGTCCAATGAAATTTAACATATCAGCATTAGATCTAGAAGCGAAAACGATAGTTTATCGTCTTGGGGTTGTTTCTCTTGAGGTAATTGGCATAGGAATAAATTTACTTACAATAAGAAAGAGATCATTGAAAGATGTTGCGAGGAAAGACGGTCCTCAACATTTGATATTCATATGACATACTGATATCTAAATAATATATACAAGTAGTTTGCTAAAGACACTAAGCAGGCTTTTGAGTCGATACTGCAAGAGAAATGAGTACTTATCCGCATTTTTGGAAAGAGGGTATACGGATGTTAACTTCCATAGACCTGGAAACATTTATCATTCAGGCAGGGGTTAATATGTGAACAAAGTGAGATAGATAGATAGATAGATAGATAGATAGATAGATAGATAGATAGATAGATAGATAGATATGAACAAAGTGAGATAGATAGATAGATAGATAGATAGATAGATAGATAGATAGATAGATAGATAGATGAGATGTGAACAAAGTGAGATAGATAGATAGATAGATAGATAGATGAACAAAGTGAGATAGATAGATAGATAGATAGATAGATAGATAGATAGATAGATGTGAACAAAGTGAGATAGATAGATAGATAGATAGATAGATAGATAGATAGATAGATAGATAGATAGATAGATAGATGATGTGACAGACGAAGATATTTATTAAGCTTCAAACAGTACATTGTCTTACGTATAACACACTCATTTAACTTTGATGTATTTACCATTCTGTCAGATTCTCATCTAACTTTACTCGCACCACATTTATATATATATATATATATATATATATATATATATATATATATATATAAGTGTGTGTGCGCGCGCGCGTTTAACTTACCATTGATGGTGTTAAATTATCTATGAGTTCATTGATTCTTCCAGTGTCAAACAAAGAAGATCATTTGCTACTTAAGCGAAACCGTCTGTCTTTTCATAAGTCTTAAATGTTAAGTTCAATAGCCTTACTCGATTCTTTAACAAACTATACAGATTCATGAATATAGTACGTGTGTTCGCCTTTATATGCTTTACTAGCAAAACATTTGTTTTTTGGTTTATCAGAATAAATCGTATGTTGATTTGTTAGATGAAAATCGATACAAAAACAATATAGCAATTACAAAAACTGTGAATATTTAACGAAGAAAACTTTACTTTAAATAGAGTTATAAATGTATGTGCGTATATATATTGTATTTAGATACCATGAATATTATTAAACATAATTATGTGATATACAGAAAGAAGGAAAATTAAAGAAAAATAGGAAGAACTTAAGGAAAGAAAGAAAGAGACTTAATTTTGAGATACAGAGACAGAAAAACAGAAAGAATGAGGAATTAAATGAAAGAGAAGAAACCATACGAAAATAAAGAAAAGAACATAATATTGATATACAAAGAAGAAAGAGGAAAGAAAAAGGAGGAAATTAAAAAGAAAAAAGACAGAAACTCAATTTTGAGATATAGCGAAAGAAAGAAAAAGAAAAAAGGAGGAAACTTAAGAAAAGAAAGAAAAAAACCTAATTTTGAAGAGAAAGAAAAAGAAGAGAATAGAAAAGAAGAGGAAACTTTCTGAAAGAAAGAAAGAAAGAAAGAAAGAACGTAATGACAGAAAAAGAGGAGGGAACATATACAAAAAAGAAACAAAGAAAGAAACAAAAAACAAAGAAAGAAAGAAATAAAGAATGAATGAATGAAAAAAGAAAGAGACGTAATTTCAGATATAAAGAAAAAAGAAAACAGGAGGAAAGTTACGGAAAGAAAGAATGAAAAAAATCTAATTTTGATATATAGAGACAGAATGAAAAAGTAACAAAAATCGGATGAAATTTACGGAAAAAATTCACTTTGAGATATAAAGAAAGAAAAAAAAGAAAAAGAGGAAAGTTTTGAACAAATTAAAGAAAGAAACTTAATTTTGAAATACAGAGAAGGAAAGAAAAAGAAAGAAAAAAGAAGAAAAGTTGAAAAAAGAAATTTAATTTTGCGATTAAAAGAAACAGAAGTAAATTAAAAAAAAGAGAAAGAAGTTTAAGCAAGAAAAAAGAAAAACTAGAGAAAACGTACGAAAAGAAACAACGAAACTTAATTTCGAAGCATACAGAAAGCAAGGAAGTAAAGAAAAAGAGGAGAAATTTACAGAAAGACAAAAAAAAACAAGAAAGAAATAAACTAATTTTGCAGATATAAAGAAAAAAAGAAAAAGAAAAAGAAGAGTACACATACGGAAAGAAAAAAAGAATGAAAGAAACTTAAATTTGACTTACAGAAAAAGAAATACAAAAATTACAAAGAGAACGAAACTTACGGAAAGAAAGAATGAAATATATTTTTTACAAATAGAGAAAGAAAGAGCTAAGAAATATATGGAGGAAGAAAATTACGGAAGAAAAAAAAGAAAGAGAGATATTTAATTTTAAGACATAGAAAAAGAAAGTAAAGAAAAAACTTGCAAAAATAAAAAAGAAACTTATTTTTGAGACATATAAAAAAAGGAAGAAAAATGAAGTACACTCACGGAAAGAAGATAAGAAAATTTTATGTACAGAAAGAAAGGAAAACACAGAAAAGGAGGATAAAACTTACGAAAAGAAAGAAAAAAATCAATCTTAATTCCGAGAAATAGAGACAGAAAGAAAAAGAAGGAAAAAATGAGGAAACTTACAGTAAAGAAAAAAACAAAAAAAAAAAAACAAAAGGAAAGAACATTAATTTTGTGATATAGAAAAAGAAGGAAAAGAAAGAAAAACGTGTGGAAACTTATGAGAAGAAAGAAAAAATATTTTTGAGACATATAGAAAGAAAGAGAAAAAGAGAAGGAGGAAGAAGCTTACAGATAGAAAGAATCTTTTGAGATATTGAGAAAGAATAAAAAAGAAAGAGAAAGGGAAGTAAGCTTAAAGTATAGAGATAGAAACAAAAAGAAAGAAAAAATGGTGGAAAATTATTGAAAGAAAGAAAGAATCTTATTTTTGAGATACAGAGAAATAAATAAAAGAAAGAAAGAAAGAAAGAAAGAAAGAAAGAAAGCTTACGGAAATGTTGAAAGAAAAAAGGAAGAATTAAAGAAAGAAACAAACAGATATAAATAAAACTGTTTTGGTAGAAAGGAGAGACTAATTTGAAAAGATATTTAATGAGACTGAAAAGAAAAGGAAAAACAAAAAAATAGAAAATTCACAAATAAATATGAAGGAATATAAAGGAAAGAAAGAAAGAATAAATACGAAAAAGATACAAGAACACGAAAAAGACACAAGAAATAAACATATAAGAAAGAGAGAATGAATGAATGAAAAACAGAAAGAAAGAAAAAGGCAAAAATATATCTATTTAAACTTATTTATAAATGGAACGTTGTCTGTGTGTGTGTGTGTCTGTGTGTGTGTGTCCGTTACCTATAGACTCCGAAACGGCTGAACCGATTTTCTTGAAAATTTACACAGTTGTACTATAAGCGTCTGCGAGTGTTCTTAGCTAGGTTTTGTGTCAAGGTACCCCCGATAAATATCGAAAATCGAAAAAATCTGGTTATAGAGGGAGTGGTCCGATTTTAATCAAATTTCATACACTCATAGACAAAGACATAAAAAACGATATTCAGAAGCTTCAAGGTTGCAGTTCTTACAATAGCGCAGAAAATCGATAATATATATATATATATATATATATATATAATAGCGAAAGGTTTTTGTTTGTGAGTCTGCCTGTATATCTGTATTTTTTTCAACCCTTTTATTTTAGTTTTTGCTTCGGGTTTGGCTCTAAGTAGGTATAATTGTAGTTCTTAGTCTCAACCATGATACCATTTACTTAGAGGACTTATTTAGCCTTCAAAATTCAGTTTACGACGAAAAAAACTTATTTGATATCGATAGCAGGAAATCAAAATTTGACTTACATCCATTTATTTTTCTTTCAGTCTACGGTTTTGCTTTAACTGGAAACAACTATTGCTTTTTAGTCTTTCGTGCCAACGTCCAAAGAGTCTGAGCTCCAGGACCATGGATTAGTTTTAAAGCTTTCATTCCACCCGAGCAACGCCGGGCTATACTGCTAGTAATAGAATAACAAAGGAATAATCGAAAAAATAACTAAGAAAGAAAGAAAAACTCAAAGCACAAAATACGATAGATAAAGAGAAGTCAAGCTCATATCCATGACAATTAGTTCTTTATGCCGACAATGAATTTTTAGGATCAATTTGAATTGAACGAGTCATCAAAGAAAACACGACATTCTAACATAGAGGTTGAAATGGTTAATTTGTCTCCATGTTATTTTTTAATTTCGGGCATGCGTGTTGTTTAATCTCTCTGTCTCTCTGTCTCTCTCTCGCTCTCTCTCTCTATTGTACTGTATAAAATGTATAGGATGTGCGTTGTGGTGCAGTTGATATCGGCTCGGATCGAGAGATCGGGGTGCCGAGTTTGAATTCCAGTTGAATTCACTGCATTCACTTACGCACAAGTATCCTTGGGAAAGGCATTAATCCGTCTCTTCCTTTCCAGTTATTGGTTAAATAACAGGACAGATTGGGTTCTATAGCCTTGGCTGGCAACCAGTCTATTGCAGAAAGTAATGGCAACCTACTGTGGGATAATATTCTGCCCAGCCAACAAAACTTGTAACACCAAAGATAAAAAAACAAAACTTGTAACACCAAAAAAACAAAACAAAACTTGTAACACCAAAAAAAAAATCTTTTAACACAAAAAAAACTTGTAACACCAAAAATAAAAAACTTGTAACACCAAAAAAAAAAAAATTGTAACACCAAAAAAAACTGAAGGCAAGGATTATGACAGAGTCCGCCAAATGAAATGCAGAAGATCCCGGAATCGTCTAGAGGCCGGGCTTCAAGCGAATTGCGATTTTATTAAATAAATTTATTCTTTAGTATTTCAAAATATTTTTGTGTAATTTTTGATATATCTATTGAAATGAGTGTGATTTTCATTTTTGTACAGTTTAGACAACAATTCATTCATCACACCCTGTATACCTGCTAAAAATAACATGCCAGTGTTATTTTCATTTTTGTGTCATTTAGACGACAGTTCATCCATTGCACCCTGTATATCTGTTAAAATGAGATGTCAGTGTTATTTTCATTTTTGTGTCATTTAGACGACAGTTCATCTATCGCATTCTGTATATCTGTTAAAATGAGATGTCAGTATTATTTTCATTTTTGCGTCATTTAGACGACAATTCATACATCGCACCTTGTGTATCTGTTAAAATGAGACGTCAGCGTTATTTTCATTTTTGTGTCATTTAGACGACAATTCATCCATCGCACCCTGTGTATCTGTTATAATGAGACGTCAGCGTTATTTTCATGTTTCCGTCGTTTAGACGACAATTCATCCATCGCCCCCTGTGTATCTGTTAAAATGAGATGTCAGTTTGATTTTCATTTTTGCATAATTTAGATAACAATTCATCCTTCTGTATAAGAAATCTTCTTTCGATTAGAATTCTTTGTTGTACTGCGACTACGATGAACTCATATGTTGTCATCAAAACAGATTATAGTAAGTTCCTCAAATCTGTGTTTATTGACAAGGCACGTTGAAAATACCGTTTCTTTTAATGGAGTTTATGGAGAGTAATCAGTTATCATCGTACGTTCATTCGCAAGTTTGCCAACCAGCACACAACGAAAATAAAACAGTACTAAAATCTTCTAACCTCGACTTTGTTCTTTCTATCATAACGCTTCGCTGGTTATATTCTTCGGGTTATTTGTCTTGCTTTACCATTGTGCCTTGTGGTGCAGTGGATATCGTCTCGGAACGAGAAATCGGGAAGCCGAGTTCGAATTCCAGCTGAATTAATTGCATTCACTTACGCACAAATACCCTTGGGAAAGATATTAATGCACCTCTTCCCTCCAGGTATGGGTTAAATAACAGGACAGAATGGGTTTTATAGCCTTGATCGGCAACTAGGATACCACAGAAAGTAATGGCAACCTATTGCAAGAAAATCTTCTGCTCAGTCATTCATGTTTCAAAGGGACAAGATCGCCCAGGCGTGTATCTGACTGACATCCAATATAAGATCCAAGAGCCACTCAAGGTAGAATGTTACAAGGTAGATATGTAAGTGAATGAAAAGTAAAAGTGTATTATGAAGACGTGTAAAAAAGTTATCGGTTGACCATGGACTTAAAGAGATGAAGAGGGAGTTGGGAGTCCGTCCCACAAAGAGTTCCGGAGAAAAGGCTGTTTGAATCGAAGTTGCTTTTTACCAAAGAAACACAAAGAGAAGCGGGGAGGTTTTGCAAGCGATAACATCTCATGGCAGGTCCTATCTGTGAATGTCTGAGCTGGAGAAATGTAACTTGTTAGAAAATCTGCTATAGTAATAACAATATGATAGTGAATTGCTGGCAATGTTTCGCCTGTTGGATAGAGATTTCAAAGTGAATAATATTTTATCACCCACAAGGCCGTGAAGGCGCTTTTGAACTCTGTCAAATCTGGGCAATGAGGATCGAACAACACAAACACAGCGATGGCGGCAAAACTCTATTCTCGATCTGATCTGTTATAAATAAATAACATGGCGACAGGAATTAGGTAATTTCTAGGGTGGTAAAATGGAACGATCATTTTTCTAATGCGATGGCATTAATATACACGTTTCATTTGAGGTCGGGAGTGAGTATTATATCGAGTAGGCATTCAGGTAAATGACCTATTTGATGACATGGCCACTTATCAGCGTTGGTACTGGTTATGGATTGTAGTGACGAAATTTTATGTTCTGTTTTGGATGTAATTGATTTATAGCAGCCCGTTTTTCCCCTCTGAGTTATGAGGGTTAGGTTAGAGGAGAGATCAGCTCCCCGTCACTGGTCAACCATATATTTGGAGGTGCCCCCACACACCGTGGTATCATCTGCACATATATTTACTAAGGATCTGCTAAAGCAGAAAAAGTTTCTCATATATATATATATGCAGTTTTCGCAAATATTCTTTGACAAACTATATGCGTCATATTCTCCGGGGTGTATTATATGATGAGAAAGATATTTCACATTTATTCCAGTCAGTCAGTTGAGTGCCATACGTGATACACGCTTGGGCGATCATGTCTCGACAGAAACATGACTGACTGGGCAGAAAATTATCCTGCAATAGGTTGCCATTGCTTTCTGCGGTAGACTGGTTGCAGACCAAGGCTATAGAACCCAATCTCTTCTGCTATTTAACCCATAACTGAAAGGAAGAGACGGATTAATACCTTTGCCACGGGTATTTGCGCGGAAGTGAATGCAATGAATTCAGCTGGAATTCGAACTCGGCTCCCCGATTTCTCGTTCCGAGCCGATATCCAATGCACCACAACGCACATCCGCTTTTTATTCCAGTAAGTTTGTGAAATGTTATAGAACGTCAGAAATAAAGGGTGATTTTTGTAGATGGTGACATGTTCAACTATTTTGAAATTAGTTATTATCATTATATGTAGAATGCAATGTATATCCAAATAGATAGTTGATTTTCTAAGCGACGATTAGATGTGGCATAAGACCGAAAGTAAGAGACACCCAGCGAGGATCGAACCCACTACTCAGTTGTAATGATTCTAACAAGACAAACTTGCTAAACATTACACCACCTCGAGGGGCCTGATACAGAGAGATTGATAGATAGATATGAACATATGGAAAGTAGATAGCGTAGACAACACAGTGATACTATACTGAGCTATGATAATCGAAAGGTAAGATTTTGATCATAGGCTGAATGCACAGATGCAACACTAATTCTAGACAGATCCGTTAACACTGATCCTAAGTAGACGGCTAGGTAATGCATAGTCTAAGTTCAGTCAGTTAGTTAAGTGCCCAACGCTTGGGCGATCATGTCTCGAAAGAGACATGACTGACTAAGCAGAAGATTTTCCCGCAGTATGTTGCCATTTCTTTATGTGGGAGGTTGCCATTTTTTACTGCTGTAGACTGGTTGCCAACCAGAGCTATAGAAACCAATCTGTTCTTTTCTAACCCATTGCTGGAGGGAAAAAGATTGATTAATACCGTATTTGCACGTAAGTGAATACAAGTGGAATTCGAACTCGGCTCTCTGATTTCTCAGTCTGGGCCGGTAGCCATTGCACAACACTACATATATTATCATAATCACTGAAATATTGCTGAAAAATATTCCCCAATTCATTCAGTCATAAAATATATTCAAAAATATCTGTAAATAATATTGCTTATTCTGTAAAGAATCCCATTCGTTTATTACAAAATGTGATTCTTTTCCAACATGAAAATACATGATGTACAAAGACTCATTGAAGCTGAACAGTGACACACACTAAAGATCTCACAAAATCATTAACATTAAAAGAATTCTTGTAAAAGCGTTTGTGCACAAGTTATGTAGAAAGGTTTAAACAATCTATATATACATATATATATATATATATATATATATATATATATATATATATATATATATATATATATGTATTCTATTTGTGTAAACGTCATTTTTAATGGCTACTCATATTCGAGTAGTTGTTCTGTTATTTTGTTTATTATTATTATTATTATTATTATTATTATTATTATTATTATTAAAGAGTAAATTTATTAAGAAAAATTGCCACTGGCTTTTAACTACGGTTTTAGACGACTTCGGAATCCTAGATTTCTTCTAAACTGTCTCCTTGTTGGTAAATGCCACCATAATCCTTGTCTTGTTTATTTTCGGTGTAACAATTATATTTTCCAGTCGCTCACGCATAATAATCAAGATGGTTGCAGTCTGGGTAGTTAGGTACCCACATGTAAAGGGATATGTTGTGGCAGAAATTGTTTGACAGCCATGACTGGATTCTCTGGCTTGTGTGTCATGGTATAAAGTTGTTGATAGGTATAGGATCTTCCAGTAAACACCCGCCTCAAGGCATAATACAGGCTTCTGGTTGAGTGTGGATCCCTGTGGGACGATGAATGGATGTATAACGACGCCATCACTAGTAACCAGTCCAAACACCTTCGTAGTCAGCATTAGATTCGTCCAATTCTTTCTGAATTGCCTGCCCTGGAATTAAATGACACCCAAACACACGGTACAGCATACCGTTTCCAAATTTCTGGTAGAATGAAATGGATCATGGTGCTCTTTCAGGGTAGTAGCTACGAAAATCACAGGGTGCGATAAAAAAAAAAATTGACAAATTACGCAAAAATGAAAATGACACTGAGATCTCATTTTAACAAATACATTTACCAAAATTACGCAGAATATTGAAATACTAAATAATAAATTTCTTTAATAAAATTGCCATTGTCTTCAAACACGGCCTCCAGGATAGTTTGGAATCTCTTGCAACTCTTCTAGATGACCTCCTTGTTTAAATTTGTGAATGCAGTTATAATCCTTGCCTTCAGTCCATTTTTACAAGGGGTTTTATTGGCCTCTTACTCAACATCGTCCTACACATAATAATCAAGTGGGTAACAGTCTGCAGAGTAAGGTGTAAGGAGTGATGTAGAAATTATCTGACTAGCTTCTCCTGCTTGGCATGATGCACAGTCCTGTTATCAGATATAGGGTCTTCCAGTAGCCACCCTATTGAACTAGTGCAGCAGTTCATCCTCAAGGGACTTGGTGCGGGCCTCCGTGTAGAGTCTGCGGCCCTGTTGGAAGATTAATGGAGACATAATATCACCATTACTAGTGATATATCAGCCATCCCTTTCCGAATCCCCTGCACTGTCCTCAGATTGACACCCAAACACTCTGAAATGTTCGTTTTTGAATTTCTAACGCGAATGCCAAGCAGTAAAGCGTGTCATATTCAAATTTCTGGAGAAGTGAATTTCCCAACTGACCCAACTCTACTGTGCAATCAACAAAATTAACAAAAATCAAACAACGCATATGCAAAAGAATTGCCGACAATTTACCCATCGCAATCTGTATATGCAATTGTGTGTGTGTGTGTGTGTGTGTGTGTGTGTGTGTGTGTGTGTGTGTGTGTGTGTGACAGAGACAGAGATATAGAAAGACAGGAATTAATATTTTGGAGATACTCTGTAAAAATATTTGTAAAATCTAATATCTTTTTCTTTTTAGAATGTAGTTTTGCTTTAAATAAACTTACTTTGTTTTCTATGATGGTGGATTATTGGTGAAACATGTAAAGTTAAATTTTTCCAAATTGTCTTATATATTTCACATTCGATTATTTTCCCTTCAGTTGCTCTCTCTCTCTCTCAGCTAATGTCTCTCTCTCTCTCTCTCTCTCTCTCTCTCTCTCTCTCTCTCTCTCAGCTAATGTCTCTCACGCTTCTCTCCCCACCATATATATATGCCGGTAAGTATCGGTTGGCATGTGCGTGTTCAACAAACAAAAATGTTCCCGAGCTGGCGTCTGTAACCGGGATTGGCTCACTCAACTTGTAGACGCTCGGGAATGTGTAACAAGCAAACATGATAAAAATATAATTTGAAGTATTTTGAATTTCTGGGTTAAAGTGCTCAATATTTGTGATAGAGCGTATGTAAATGCAAAAGTGGATATTGAGGTCAACACCCAGCGGCGACACACACACACACACACACACACACACACACACACACACACACACACACACATCGCGCGCGCGTGCACACACACACACACACACACACATATATATATATATATATATATATATTAATCTTTTTACCACAAGCAAGACGGCACCACCACTACTAGTATACAGGCGTTTACAATGAGAGAAAAGACTGGGTACAGTGAATATTGAAGCAAGGATAACAGATGAACGGGATTCAAGAAGATAGAAAATTGCAATTGACGTTGCATATAAATTGTTGGAGAGTGTAGCTATCAGAGAAGCAATTAAGCGAAAGGGAGTTCCACAAGTTAGAAGTGCGAGAAAAAAAAATGTTCGAGTAGAAGAGGTGGTTACATTTAACTAATCCAACAGTAAAAACGTGGGACCTGGATGCCAATCTAATCAGTCAGTTAAGTGCCATACGTGATACACGCTTGGGCGATCATGTCTCGAAAGAAACATAACTGACTGAGCAGAAGATTATCTCGTAGTAAATTGCCAGCTAAGGATATAGAACCCAATCTGTCTTGTTATTTAATTCATAACTGGAGGGAAAAGGTGGATTAATACCTTTCCCAAGGGTATTTGCGCATAAGTGAATACAAGGAATTCAACTGGAATTTGAACTCGTCTCCTCGATTTCTCATTCCGAGCCGATATCCACTGCACCAGAACGCACATCCTCTAATAGCACTCTTAAATTTATGTGGTGGGGGCCTCAGAAAAAATCTCGTCAGAACAGTAACCATGAAAATATTTGCTGAAAAAGAAAAGAAAACCAAGTCACGACGGTAATAAAGAGACTGAAGTCGAGATACCAAGTCAGAACCGATTAAATTGCAGATCCTTCTTTGGATTTTGTCAAGAACCTCGAGGTGAATAGCAGGATCACCCAATCAGATATAGTAACAGTATTCAATGCCCAGACTAAATGTGCAAGATGGATTCTAACGAGGAAAAAATTTCTGGCCTAGCAAAGTAACCAAACCTTAGATGCAGCTATTTTTTTAATCATTTCACCCCAAGCAAGGCATTCCACTGCCACTATTGCGCTGGGGGTTACATAGGGGAAGGTGATGAGAGAGTGTGGTTAGTTACGGGAAATGTCCCAAGGAAGGTGATAGACGAATGAGAATACCGAGGATGGGGTTGGGTAGATGGGAAGAGTGTTTGAGAGAATGGATGCGAGTTAGTGTGATAGGAGATGTCTATTGACCTTACATTTAAACTCCTGGAGATTGTAGCTGTCGGAGAAGCAAGTATATGGAAGAGAATTCCACAGGCGGGAAGTGCGAGAAAAAAAGCTGTTAGAGTAGAAATTGCGGTTACATTTTATCTGTTTCACTGTAAAAGAGGGGGACCTAGTTGCTAATCTAGTATCTCGAGCAAATTCATACCTAGGGGGCACCAGTGATTTAAGTTCATCGGAGCAGAAGCCGTAAAAGTATTTATAGAAGAGGCACAGGGAAGCCACATACGCCGGTGAGAAAGTGATGACTGCATCCGGACAGTTAAGTCGGTATCGATCACATTACAGATTCTCCGTTGTATTTTGTCAAGAACCCCGAGGAGAATAGCAGGGGCACCCGACCAGATGTGGTGGCAGTATTCAATACATGGGTGGATGGTAGATTTATATATGTGCAAGATGGACTCAGACGGGAAAAAACTTTCGGGCCCTGCACAGAGAACCGACTTTCATAGCAGCGGATTTAGCAATGGATTGATTCGATGTAGTTATTTCATTTCAGGTCGGGTGAAAAAAGTGAGGCCAAGGAGGCGCAGTATGATACTCTCCAAGAGACTAGCATCAGCTATGCTGATGGCAGGCAAAAAATATTCGTTAAAGGAGAACAGATTTGTTTTGGAGGCATTTCTTGTCCCAATTAACCACTGATCAAAAGCAACAGCCACGTTTAATTTCTCAGCCTTGACGGATTTTCTATTGAGACCGTAGTAAATGGTGATGTCATCTGCATAAATGCCTACGTGAAAACTGATAACATCAGGAATATCTTTGATTAATATCAGAAACAGCGTAGGATTTAGGATAGAGCCTTGAGGGACGTCTGCGTTTATGTGAAATGATCTGGAAGAGTGCCTGTTGAGAACAACCTTTATTTCCCGATTTGATCGGGACGATTTCGTAAAATCACACAGCCATCCAATAATACCGTAGCCCTGGAGATAGAGGTGATATTCTTAACTACTTCAGCATTGGTTAAAGCCTTAAATCAGTCAGTTAAGTGCCATAAGTGATACACGCTTGGGCGATCATGTCTCGAAAAAGACATGACTGACTGGACAGAAGATTTTCCTGCAATACGTTGATATTACTTTCTGTGGTAGACTGGCTGCCAACCAAGACTATAGAACTCAATTTATCCTGCTATTTAACCTATATCTGGAGGAAGAAGCAACGGATTAATACCTCTCCCAAGAATATTTGCGCATATGTGAATGCAATGAATTTAACTGGAATTCGAACTCGGCTCTCCGAAATGAGAATTTCGGGCCTATATCCACTGCACCATAACATACATTTAGAACCTCGAATACTTTGCCAAAAAGAGAGGCTAATAAGGCAATAGTCAGAGGGGTCAGAGGGTTTATCAGTGTTCTTAAAAACAGGAACTGCAGATGAGGACTTCCAACAAGCTGAAAAGAAGAAAGCAGGGAGGAAACAGTTGCAGAGTTTGAAGAGGACTGGAGCCAGCTCAGGAACACATTTCTTTCAGACGACGGATGAGATTCCATCACCTCCGCTTGCCCTACGGGAGTCTAATTTACAAATGATGTCCGAGACCAGAGATGGGGTTAGCCAGTCCAGAAGCACATTTCTTTCAAACGACGACTGGGATTCCATCACCTCCGCTTGCCTTGCAGGAGTCTAATTTAGAAATGATGTCCGAGACCAGAGATGGAGTTATGCACATATATCTTATAGAGTCTCTGTTTTAGGTAGAAAATCTGGTATAATACTCCAGACTAATCAAATGTTGAGTTGGAAGAAAATTTGCGGGTAAAGCATTGATGTAGATGTGAGGAAGGATTGAGGATTTGCTATTGTTCAGAACACTCTTGCAAAGCAGCCAATAATCTCTAGGATCGAACTTGCGAGATACTATACGTTGTTTCATTCTATCAACAAACAATAACTTTACTTCATTTCTTGACACGCATGCATTCATTACTAATATCGACAAAGAGGCATTTGTTGTAATCAGACGTGTCACTCCGACACAGCCGGAAGAAGTGATTCCTGTGAGCAAGAAGATAAATATGATTTAACTTGGAATTTTGTTGCTGGTATGAAAGAAACGATGCCGGCTTTCACTCAGGAGGAGACGCATTTTTAAACAGGGTGACTAAATCACGGAACAATTCCCAATCAGTATGTTGATAAAAGAAAGATATTCTGTTGGAAGGAGGTTCTTAGCTGGTGGAGAGCGGAAAGAGGTGTTTACAGATCCCATCGCATGATCAGAGTTACCAAGAGGGCGGAGCTGTATAGAATTACATGTGACATGGATAGAAGTATCTAAACTTATTTATAAATGGAACTTTGTCTGTGTGTGTGTGTGTGTGTGTGTGTGTGTGTGTGTGTGTGTCTGTCTCTGTGTGTGTGTCCGTTAACTAAAGACTCCGAAACGGCTGAACCGATTTTCGTGAAAATTTACACAGTTGTACTATAAGCGTTAACGAGTGTTATTAGCTAGGTTTTGTGTCAAGGTACCCCCGATAAATACCGGGTTTTCTCGATTTTAATCAAATTTCATACACTCACAGACAAAGACATAAGTAACGATATTCAGAGGTTTCAAGGTTGAAGTTCTTACAATAGTGCAAAAAATCGATAATATATATATATAAAAGGCAAGATATTTGTGTGTGTGTCTGTTTATCTACCTGAATGTCTGTATTTTTTTCAGCCCTTTTATTTTAGTTTTTACTTCGGGTTTGGCTCTAAGTAGGTATAATTGTAGTTCTTAGTCTCAGCCATGATACCATTTACTCAGAGGACTTATTTAGCCTTCAAAATTCAGTTTACGACTAAAAAAAATTATTTGATATCGATACCAGGAAATCAAAATTTGACTTATATCCATTCATTTTTCTTTCAGTCTACGATTTCGCTTTAACTGGAAACAACTATTGCTTTTTAGTCTTTCGTGCCAACGTCCAAAGAGTCTGAGCTCCAGGACCATGGATTAGCTTTCATTACACTCGAGCAACGCCGGGCTATACTGCTAGTAGAAGATAAGCGTATCTTTTGGGGTTACTGGGGAAATATTTTGGGAAGTCCACCACTTGCGTTTGAGATTGAGTGTCTGCACCCCCTTAATTATTATGTGTAGGATGCAGCTGAGCGGGAGACCAACAAAACGCCTATAAACACCAAAAATGAACTGAAGGCAAGCATTATGTCAGCATTCACCAACTTAAACAAGGAAACATTCCAAAAGAGATGAAAGGGGTTCCGAAATTATCTAAAGGCCGTGGTTGAAGCCAATGACGATTTTATTGAATATATTTACACTTCAGTATTTCAAGATATTTTCTGTCATTTTGGTTAATATATCTGTTACAGTGAGATGTCAGCGTTATTTTCATTTTTGCGTCATTTAAAGACGACAATTCATCCATCGCACCACATATATCTTTTCAAATGAGATATAAGAGTTATTTTCATTTTTGTGTCATTTAGACGACAGTTCATCTATCGCACCCTGTATATCTTTTCAAATGAGATATAAGAGTTATTTTCATTTTTGCGTCATTTAGACGACAATTCAACCATCGCACCCCGTATATATTTTCAAATGAGATATAAGAGTTATTTTCATTTTTGTGTCATTTAAACGACAATTCATCCCTCGCAACCTGTATCTTACATAAATAATACATTAAATCAATGTTTGACGTATGAATGTATTCATATCGGAATGAATTAATAATGTTTTATTCACAACTTCATGCATTTATATTTGAATAGACATTTTCCCCATGATCATCGTTAAGTACACACGCTTACCCGCGATTATTAATCTAGTAAAATGATTATTAATAAATCCATATATAAACTCATTCGTAAATGTTTGCTTTTGTTCTTTATTAATATACATTGTTAAAGAAATTAAACAACACTAGTTGCCTTTCGATATAAATTGCAGTTCACTCAGGTTTCTGATAATTTTGAAGATGGACGCCTTTTTATTTTAGCCCTGCTAGTTTCATGTTACTTAACATCACGGCGCTCTAGTGGAGGGGGGTGTGACTTCGGTTCGTCACTTTTTGTTGAGGACTAAACAAAAAATAACATTCATTTCTTGTCCTCAATCTATGGTAAGGCTATTGAGATGAAGTGCAGCATATATCTTATCTTATTTCGTTTCAAACGAGGTGATACTACCGCTAGAACGCAGGGGGTTACATGGAGTGAGAGTGAAAATGAAAGAGAATAAGAAGATTGAAAACGGGGAAGACTAAGGAAAGAAAAAAACGAACAAGATTAAAAAAAAAAAAAACAGGTGACGATTTTTGAAGGATGTATTTATCAGGGAAGCAAAAATCAAAATGAGTTCCACAGAGGAAAAGTGCATGAAAACTAAATGCTAAAGTAAAAATGTCAGTTGCATCTGGCTAGTTCAACAGTAATATGGTGAGACCTACTTTCAAATGCAGTAGCACGGTTAAATTCATGAGAAAATATTTGTAGAACAGGCAGATTGATTGATTTGTTTTCTACGACTTGAATTCATGTTGTCGAGACACCAGAGAAATAAGCTCGTCAGATTAGTAGCCATATTTATAGAAAAGAAAGAGGAAAGCCACGTCAAGTCGGCGATAAAGTGACTGAAGTCGAGATGCCTGGTTAGGACCGGTTGCCCTACAGATCATTCTTTGGATTTTCTCAAGGATCTGGAGATGTACAACAGGGGCGTCAGACCATATATGGCAAGAATATTCAATGCACGGACGAATCGCACATTTATAGATGTGTAAGATGCATTCAGACGAGAAAATATTCATAGAACAGAGGAAAGCCACGTCACGTCGGCGATAAACTGACTCAAGTCGAGATGCCTGGTTTGTATCGATTGCATTACAGATCCTTTTTGTCAAGAATCTCAAGAATTATAGCAGGAGCACCAAACCAGAAATGTCAACAGTATTCAATGCAGGGCAAATGGTACATTTTCTTACATTCATACTGCTTTAGCTTCTTAGAATTCAATCATTTTTTTTTAATCGCTTCAAGCGAATCAGTGCGATAATGCACCTAAGACGTAACGGGTTACAATGAGTGAAAATGAAAGAATCAGAAAACTGGCAAAGGGGAGGACTGAGAAAAGGACGAAAAAGGAACAGGATTCTAAAAGACAGAAAATGGCGACTGGTGTAGCATTTAAATTCTCGTAGTCATCAAAGAAGCAAGAAATCGGAAAGGAGTTCCATAGGTGGGAAGCACGAGAAAAGAAACTGTCAGAGTAGAAATGACGGTTGCTTCTAGCCAGTTCAACAATAAAACTGTGAAGCCTAGTTGCCAATCTCTTCTTCTTCTTCTTCTTTTTCTTCTTCTTCTTCTTCTTCTATGTGCCTTGTCCTTTCAGGACGTAGGTGATCATGGTCTTCCACGTCTTCCTATCCCTGGTGGCTCTGAGCACATTTTCTCCTGTAACACCACGCAACTCCCGTTCTGTCATCCACCTGCTCTGGTCCTTCAAATATGTTATCCTCTGTATCTTTTCCCCTCTAACTGGCCTGTTAGTATCAGGTTCTCCAAGCCCCCCTTCCTCATTGTATATCCCAGGAATTTCAGTTGTCTCTTCCTGATGCTCAGTATTAATTTCCTTTTTGTTTTCATCCTTTCGAAAACCTCATCATTGCTCACATGTTCCTTCCATGATATCCGCAGCATCTTTCTGTAGAACCACATTTCAGCTGCTTCAAGTTTTTCCTTCATCTTTGATGATTTTGTCCAGCATTCACTACCAAATTGAAGGACGGACAGCACATAGCAATCCAATATTCTCTTCTTTGTTTCTAGCGAAACTTCCCTGTTTATTAATACTTTACTCATCTTCTGCAGCGCGTCGTTTGCCATGCCAATTCGCCTACAGATCTCTGTGTCACACTTTCCGTATTCTGTTAGAACACTTCCCACGTATATACATTTTTGTACCTGCTTGATTTTAGTACCCACCACCCGTATTTGGCATTTTGGGCTTCTCTTTTTGCTAATGACCATGCATTCGGTTTTCTTGCTGTTTATTTGTAGTTCTTTCTTGTCACTTCCTTAATAGCCCATTTAAATTCATGTAGTCAGGGTGCCAGAAAAAAAGAAAAACAAAAAACAAAATTCCGTGAATTTGCCATGAAAATATTTGTAGAACATGCGGATTGATTTATTCATTTTTTACAACTAATCAAACCCTTTTGCAGGTTATTTAAAACCGAAAAATATTTTTAGATCGTAAAAATGTTTTTCTAGGTAGTAATACAAGTCTTACTAATTAACCCATAGCAAGAAAAAAGAGGAGGATTAATACCTTTCAGAAGGGTATTTGCATATTTTGCGTAAGTGAATATACCAAACCCAACAGGAACTGGAACTCGACTCTCCGATTAACGATTCCGAGACATTATCCATGTATTCCTCAGGGCTCTTTCCTAGGCTCGTCGCTCTTCCTTATTTTCATAAATGATCTTCCAGACGAGATCAAGTCCCAAGTAGGCATCTACGCAGATGACACCACAATTTGCTCCCGCATCAGTAAGAAATCCGGCACGGCGGACAAACATAACCTCGCTGCTGATCTTGAGAGGGATCTACATTCTGTGGTGGATTGGTGTAAGAAGTGGCTTGTTAATTTCAATTCGTCTAAGACTAAGCTGCTTTCTGTCAATCATCACAAGCAACCTCTCCTGCCTCCCATAAGCATGGACCAAGCGAGTCTCCCTTAGAGCAATGCACTGCGCCTCCTCGGCCTTAGCCTCTCTTCCGATCTCAAGCAGAACCATTACATTGAGTCATAGCTAAATCCACTAATAGGAAGATTGGGGCACTGTTTTGGGCCAGGATGTTTTACCGCCTGAATCTATCCTGCATATATACAAATCAACCATCAGTTCGTGCATGGAGTACTGCTACCATATATGGTCACGCGCCCCTGCTGTTCATCTCAGTGTTCTTGACAAGCTCCAAAGAAGAATCAGTAATGTGATAGGTACCGACTTGGCGGCTCGACTCCAGCCACTTCCCCACCGACGGGACGTGGCTTACTTCTGTCTATTCTATAAATACCTTCATGGCTTCTGCTCCAACGAACTTAAGACACTGGTGCCCCTGCAAGAGGTGTTTATTCGTGCAAGCAGGCTGGTAACTGGGTCTCACCCATTCACAGTTACATCAACCAAATGCAGACAACAATTCTCCTCCTTCAGCTTCTTTTCTCGCACTTCCTGCCTGAGGAACTCGCTTCCATATTCTTGCTTTCCTGACGGTTACAACCTCCAGGAATTTAAATGCAATGTCAATACTCATCTCTTAAGCACTTGAGTCTTGTTCTTTCCACACCACACTGTATATCATTTCCTTTCTCTCCACCTTTGCAACTGTCATCACACCTGTATTCCCATTCTTCTCTTGCTCCTTTCTAACTGGTTCGTATTTCTCTTCACTCTCTCCTATCTAATCTTTTTACTCTTATGTAGCCCCTTAAACCTTTTACTCTTATGTAGCCCCCTGCACATCAGTGGCATTACCGCATTGCTCGGGGTGATTTGATTAATATATATATATATACCACATGCACATCTAAGCTTACAGCCCCTTGTATTCCAAACTTCTAGCTACTGACCAGGCTCGACATTGTCTTACTTCGGTTATGCATCTTTCTCTGAAATCATTACTGCTATGAATTTTCAAAAAAAGTTTATTACATTCGAAATAGAAAAATTTTTAAAACTGTACAAATTTGGCTAGCCACGTGTGGAAATTACAATCAAAATATGCAAATACCCAGACATAACGTGTAAAAACAGCCAAGCCTTACAATGCTGGCAAAATATGTAGACAGTGCCAAGAAGAAAAGTTAGAGATTATGCTATTCCCCCGCCAAAAAAAAACAAAAAACGAACTGTTGTATGAAAGAACGGAAACTATGCCAAAGTGTAGCCTTACTAAAAGATATCTCTTAGGTACATACAACCAAGGATAAAAACGCCATAATTCGTTTTAATTTAAAAAAATTGCACGTTTAAAACTTCCCTGCCACGTGAGCATTAAAAAAAACACTGTTACGTGAGCGTTCTTAAAAAGAAAAATGCTAAACGGTAAAATCAGTTATTAAAAATCGTCTGAAAGCACCACTCATGGTAGAAACCTAGGTCGCGTAATACAAACGGAATATATATGTATATATATATATATAATTTTTAGTCTGATGAGATGGGTACAAAAGCTTATCCGTCGAAATAAATTATAGTTTATTTCCGCCTTAGATAGTTTTTCCTTTATATATATCATATTACGGATTCGACATAATTATATATATATCAGCTTCTGTTTTATATATATATATATATATATATATATATATATATAAAGAGAGACAGTAGAGGAATTAATAGATTTTCTTTATTTATGATTTCAATTATTTCAACCCGGTAATCTATATAGTTTACAAAAAAAAAAAAAAATAAGAAAGAAAGTAATATATCTAATCAAATACGTGTCACAACTAAAAATAATATTTATAATAAACAAACACACAATCACACACACACACACACACACACACACAAACTTATATATATATATATATATATATATATATATTAATGTATGTATATACATATATACATACACAGCTATGTATACATATAAACATATATATGTATATATATACATCATGAATGATGTATGTACATACATATATATATATATATATATATATATATATATATATATACACACACAATGGATTTGCGGATGGTGTGGTTAGAAATCGAGAAATCAGTGAGCAGAGTTCGTATTCCAGTTGAATTCCTTGCATTCATTTACGCAGAAATGCCCCTCGGAAAGGTATTATTCCGTCTTTTCTCTTTCCATCTATGGGTAAAATGGCATGAAAGATTGGGTTATGTAGCCTTGGTTGGCAATCATTCTACCTACTGCAGAAAAATATCCAGTTATGTGTCTTCAAGACATTATCACCAAATCTTGTTTCACGTATGGCACTTAACTGACAGACTGATATACACTATTCGATTATTAGACGAGACACATTTTTAGATCTGTAACTGATGAGAATAGAAATGTTCGTGCATTAAAAAGTTTGAAATACATTCATCATTTGTTTAGAAAGGCGGACACACACTGAGACACACACGCAAACATACACACACACAGTGAGACACACACACGCACATATACACATTGTCTATTCGCGTGTATGAAAAACGTATCTGTCAAACGCAGTCAACAATCAACTTAAATTCGAGCGCATTGTCTAATTCTATGTGGTGGTGGTGGTGGTGGTGGTGTACGGCAATTTAGAAGAAAAATTTTATAAAATTTTTTTGTACTAGTAAATTTTTTAAATATTTTCATCTTAATAAATAAAATCAAAGTCTCCTCATTATCTATCTATCTATCTATCTATCTATCTATCTATCTATCTATCTATCTATCTATCTATCTAGCTAGCCTTTTCATTATCTATCTATCTATCTATCTATCTATCTATCTATCTATCTATCTATTTTCTAGCTATTTTCATTATCTATCTATCTATCTATCTATCTATCTATCTATCTATCTATTTGCTTACAGCTATATCACGTTGAAAAACTGGTTCTCGAGCGATCAACGAAGCTAAGCAACATCAAGTCTGGTCAGTATCTCGAACAACGATCGAAAACAAAAATTTACTAATTCAAATGTGGTACAATATTTCTATACCGGAAGAAGCCCAAAACCATCGCCATACACAGGAAGTTTTTAAAAAATGGGTAGGATTAAGAAAGATTAAAAAAAAAATTAATTTGTTGGCCAGACAGAAGAAAACGAAAAAGCAGAAACAGACATTTGGCTCTGTAAAAAGATAATACAATTTATATCGAGCCCTCCACCTTGATCAATTGTTATATTAATAAAATTAATATTAATAGGATGTGGTTTTGGGGATTTTATCTTTTTTGGATTTAATATATATATATATATATATATATATATATATGCATTCTTCGCTACCCGACAACATAATTATTGCAAAAAGTAAAAGAATAAGGCGATGTTAAAGAGCAAACACGTGGCAAGAGCTTTCATAACTTATAGTAAAGTTTAATGATTGACAGCAAATAGAATAAACTATTGTCGCTATTGTCTCTCTAATGGAGTGAGCCGACGCTGACTCACTTCTCTCTGGTGTCTCTATGGTGTCTCAGGAGGTATATATATACACAACGGTCTTTATTATAGTAAAGAGTGGTTTCAGATATCCTGCACGGAGAACAAAATAATGAATCAAATGTCTGCTTGTCTATTTGTCTGTTTGTCTTTCTGTCTATTTTACTCTCTCTCTAAGCAATTTGTCAACCCTGAAGATGATCTCGGAAGGAGATTTAAAGTACTTGGTAACATCGAGGAATTATTAATAAAATAATCTGTCAAAGTTACAGCTCATTTCATATAGTGTTCAATTATAATACGCAAAAGATTAAAAATGAGCAGACACAATTTTTGCAATTATTTAATCTGATATGTCTAAAAGAAAATGTGTTTCCTAAATACACAAATTCATCGAACCACTCTAAAACAGTGTGAAACACAATACGACACAAATTCCGAGCCACATCAATGTCAATAAATATTTCAAATATTGGCCCTTTTAATTCGTCTACCGAGTGGGGATTTTTCTCATAAACCTTATTCTTTACTAAGCCCCACAAAATGCTGTAGATTGGTGTTAAGTCGGGTAAATTCGGACGATGATCCAACTTTGTGGAAAGGTTTGGTCAAGGTAGCTCCCTTAGTGTCAAATCCTAATGAAGAGTAGCCCCATCTTGTTGAAAAGACAGTTTCCTGTTAGGTCTGGTTTCGTGTTGTAATACTACTGCATCGCAGAGCATGTCTAAGTAATATTATTATATAATGAATGAATAAGCAACTGTATAACTGCTCTTGACCCAGCCTTTCCCTTTCACTCTCTCTCTCTCTCTCTCTCTCTCTCTCTATATATATATATATATATATATATATATATATATAATCATATCACCCCGAGCAAGAGCGGTAACACCACTGATGTGCAGGAGGCTACGTGAAAGTGAAAAGATTGGAATAGAGAAAACCGGAAACCACATCCTAAACAAGAGATGAGCCTCTTCACCTGTTCAATAGACGTGGGTGGAGTGTGAACCGGGCGATAGTTTAGCCTATCTACTCCACATCCTAAACGGGGAACAAGGGATGAGTCTCTTCACCTGTTCAATAGACGTGGGTGGAGTGTGAACCGGGCGATAGTTTAGTCTATCTACTCCAATTGAAAAAAAAAAGTGAGAAGAGAAAACCGGAAACCGCATCTTAAACAGGGAACAAGGGATGAGCCTCTTCACCTGTTCATTAGACGAGGGTGGAGTGTGAACCGGTCGATAGTTTAGTCTATCTACTCCAATTGAAGAAAGAAAAAGTAAAAAGATTGGAAAAGAGAAAACCGGAAACCACATCCTAAACAGGGAACAAGGGATGAGCCTCTTCACCTGTTCATTAGACGAGGGTGGAGTGTGAACCGGGCGATAGTTTAGTCTATCTACTCCAATTGAAGAAAGAAAAAAGTAAAAAGATTGGAAAAGAGAAAACCGGAAACCACATCCATACAGGGAACAAGGGATGAGCCTCTACACCTGTTCAATTGACGTGGGTGGAATATATATTAAAAATGACAAACACAGTATTATGGTTATAGCTGTTATATAATTTTTCATGTGATCTTATAAGTTTCTTCTTTGCACAACAATTATTAAAAAAATTGTTTGAATCTTTTGTTTTTCAGAGTACTTTCGGCTATATATTTAGGCCTTATCGAGGATGATTTTTTTTTTTACTTTTAACTGATTATGCATAGTGTTTATGTTTGCGTGTAGAGTCATGTGTAGCTTTTATATTCCTGAACCCGGTAAGCACATTGTTGCCGTGTTTGCAGTGGATATTATTAAGAGTTGGATTCATACCATCATCCACAAGCAAAAATATTTTGATAAAAATTATGGAAGCATTA
Organism: Ascarosepion bandense; assembly: GCA_037127315.1. Classification (NCBI taxonomy): domain Eukaryota; kingdom Metazoa; phylum Mollusca; class Cephalopoda; order Sepiida; family Sepiidae; genus Ascarosepion; species Ascarosepion bandense. The sequence continues at coordinate 4,799,407 of JBBBDQ010001661.1, read as the reverse complement.
TCGATAAAAAACAATCCAACTCCGAATATTAAACTTTTATATAAATTGTTTAGAAAAGAGAAAAAAAAAACTATTAAGAGCCCATGAAAAATTATATAAAACTTAACCATAATATCTTATCTGTCATTTTTTATGAAACTTGCATAAAAGAGAGACTGCTGCCCAAACACACAGTATGTGTGTGTGTGCTTGAAATTTCTATATTGAAAAGTTTCTATTTCGATAATATGCTATCAACACATGTCTATATAATCAAATATTCTGATGACGAAGTAGAAATAAAGGTTTTAGTTCAAATATTATTTTATCATGAAAATAAATTGTTAGCATTTCTACGTCTCTCGTACATTGTAATGACAAAATTTCATCACTTTTTGACGGTACTGCTAAACAAGTAAATACACAGATAAATGCGCATGCGCAAAAATTCACACACACACACACACACACACACACACACACACACACACACATGTATATATATGTATGTGTGTACAAGCTGGTAGCAATGTCAGACGTTGAAGTCGCTTCGTATCAAAAAAGGCAAACATTTACCTAATAAAATTACTCTCAGAAAACTCACATGTATTCAATGTCGAAAGGCTTCTTGTCCATTTACGTGACTTATAAGCTATTTAAGACGTCATCCATGACAACGAAATGATCACTAAAATTTGGATTTAGGAGTTCATAGTCGTTGGGGAGGCCTGACTACACACACACACACACACGCACACACACACATATATATATATATATATATATATATATATATATATATATATATATATTATAAGTAGTTATAATAAAAACACTTTACATCGTCACAAAAAAAAGCTTTAATTTATCGGTACTATAAATTCTACTTCATACGGCAATGGTTGGTAATTGGTTTTCTAACACCAGTTACTTACCATCGAATTACAATTCATAGTACGAATTACAATTCATAGTACTGAAAAATGAAAGCTTTCGTGTAGCGTTGCAAAATGTTTTTTATTATGACTAATTATAATAAAAAATTTACAACACTATATATATATATATATATATATATATATATATATATATATATATATGAGTCCTGGAAGTGATCTAACTCGGTTATGACTCGACTTACATAATATATATATATATATATATATATATATATATATAATGTATATTTACTATTAATAGCATATATATATATATATATATATATATATATATATATACTAGTAACAAGAACATACATTTTTCTTCACTGTTTGGTATAATTCTTATATATATATATATATATATATATATATATATACACAGAAGTAGAGCATAGATATATGGTAATTATTACTATTATAATAATAATGACATACTGCAAGTAGATAGCTATAAAGTTTCGGTGTTAAAACAGCATCATCAAACACTGAAACTTTACAGCTATCAAGTTGCAGTATGCCATAATAATAATAATAATAAAAATAATTGCCATATATATATGAGTCTTGAGGGTGTTTCGACTCTAATATACACCGATTTAGAATTGTACTGATAAAGTTTTTTTTAAATACACAAGCTAAATATTACTACTACTACCAATGATAAATTCATTAACTATCTAGTTTCGACACTGGACTTGAATACTAGTTATTACAAACGATATACCAATGATATGTTTAACCATAGATACGTTAATAAAGATTCAATCCACCCTTTTAGCGTTCTCGATAATTTACATAAATCAGTTCAAGTTCGTTTATTTAAGGGAATATTTGATAATAATAAATGAAACCTATTTAAGCTTTAGAACTAAGAAAACATAAAGTAAATTTAGAAAAAAATAAATGAACAAAGGTTAAAACACACAAACACTGTAGATGTAACATTATAGTGTTTTATTGGAGTAGAAAGACTAAACTATCGCCCGGTTCACACTCCACCCACGTCTATTGAACAGGTAAAGAGACTCATCCCTTGTTCCTGTTTAGGATGCGGTTTCCGGTGTTTTCTTTTCCAATCTTTTCACGCCTATGTAGCCCCCTGCACATCAGTGGCGTTGCCGCCTTGTTCGGGGTGATATGATTAAAAAAAAAAATCCACTTTTTAATCGAAATGCTCAAACAAATATCGGAAGAATTTTTCAAAAGCACTTTAATCACTTCGATAACACTAAAAAACATCTTTTTAACAAAACTAATAAAGATAAGTTATAAGAGTTAGTTACATCGCTAAATCTATATCCCAACATAAATCTATATCCCAACATAAATCTATATCCCAACATAAATCTATATCCCAACATAAATCTATATCCCAACATAATGTTATGTTAAGCAGATACATGTCCAACAAAGTTTTCTTTTTAAATAAATTAAACTGTTGAAAAAATATGAAGCCTCCTTTAAACGGCCAATGTATGAATTATAATATTGTATACCGAACTAGCATACAATGTAGTAACGATGACAAATTTATATTTTGTTTCCACTGAAAATTCTTGGAAATTTCTTTTCCACTATCATCGAATAAATTTAGATGATGTAAGATATATAAACGACACTGCACTCTGAAAAGATTTCTGGGAATTAAAGAGTGGTGGTAATACCTCCATTATTAGGTGGGATATTGTAGATAAAAACAAATATTACAATGGGAAATACGAGGGATGTAATTGATGCCTTGTTAAAAAATTAGTTATTTAAAAAAACTTAAGTAACCATAGTTTATCAAACAAAAGAAAGGAATTGATCTTAATATGTAGGCATAAAAATAAATAACTGTTGAAATAAGTTGATCTAGATTAATTTTTTGTGTAAATTATGTTCTTTTTTGCTTTAAGAAGAACCATTAATCTCCCTTTAAACTTAAAATACAAAATTAATACTCACCACTTTAATATATATATATATATATATATATATATATATATATATGTGTGTGTGTGTGTGTGTGTGTGTGTGTGTGTGTGAACCATGTTTATTTTAGATGCTAAATATAAATATTTTTTAATAAATTGTAATCTTGTATAATATTTGATTGTACCAAGATTGCAGTAACCATAACTTTTTAATTTATTTTATTAAAATCTAAATTACCGGACGGTTTGTCCATACTCAGCACCTGAAGATTGCGTTGTGCATGAAACTTTCGGTCGTGCTACCGATAAGAATAATATATATATATAAATATATAGTTAATGTGGACAAGTTTGTTACTTAGCTGAGCAGAGTTATATCAATGATGCCGAGTAACAAGTTACTGACAAACATCTTCATAATAAATCTATTAATGCTCTATCCCGATATCGAGAAAATTTTCACAAAAATCTGCTTGACAAAAATGCTTTTCTACTAGTGAATTCGTAAAAGATAACGGCAATTTTGATACTAAGCATCATTTCAATTTAACACTATATATATATATATATATATATATATTGCTCTAATATAACTCAAAAATAATTATTATTTTACTAAAATAAATGACCCACACAATACTTAATTAGTTTTTTTAACTACAATATACTTTAATATACCATAATTATTGATTCATAATTATAACATTAAATTTCCAGCCCCTTTACTCATGAACTAGTTTAAAAAATCTCACTTGCTGTTACAAATTATTTACCTATTTAAGTCTTGTGTTGTCCCACTATGTACCTTACTTAGACAAAATAAATTTCTTTAAAATTTAATTAGTTACAATGTTTCATTTATAAATTACACTCTTACATAATTAAAAAAATGAAAATTATTTTACTAAAATCAATGACCCACACAGTACTTAATTGTTGTTCTTAATAAATTATAACTAAGTATACCATAATTATTTAATCTTAATTCTCATCTAAATATTTCATCCTCTTTACTCATAGATAGTAGTAAAAAAAGAATCTATTGTTCAATAAAAAAACCAACTAAAATCCAACCTCCTGTTAAAAATTATAATCTATCCATTTAAAAAATATAATGTCCCTCTATGTATCTTATCCAGACAAAATTAAAAAGTAATATGTCTAGATCCAAGCCATCCTGCCCCTTTTGTCGACCAAATATTAAATTTTCATGTTTATATAATTCCCATTTTGATTGAACAATATTGACACACTTAAAGCATTTCCTCCAACTACCACTCCCTAATTTTCTAAATAACCATGAATTCATCTTATATTTTAAAAATAAATCATTTTCACCATTTATTTTAACATATCACCTGAAGAAGAACAGTATTGTTTTAAAACATGAAAATGTTTTTGTAGTGATATTATACATTTATAAATTGTAATAACAAAATTACAATATATATATATATATATATATATATATATATATATATATATATATACATACATAAGAGAGTAGATATATTATATATAGAGACAGATTAATATTATATACAGGTATCAGTATATATATGGCAGAAGTTTTTTCACAAATTGTTATCAAGTTCATATCGCCTGGTTCACACTCCTCTCACGTCTATTGAACAGGTGAAGAGACTCATCCCTTGTTCGCTGTTTAGGATGCGGTTTCCGGTTTTCTCTTTTACACTCTTTTCACTCTTTTCTTTTTTTTATTTTTTCAATTGGAGTAGATAGACTAAACTATCGCCCGGTTCACACTCCACCCACGTCTATTGAACAGGTGAAGAGGTTCATCCCTTGTTCCCTGTTTAGGATGTGGTTTCCGGTTTTCTTTTTTCCAATTTTTTCAATCCTTTTTCTTTTTTTTTTTTTTCAATTGGAGTAGATAGACTGGACTATCACCCGGTTCACACTCCACCCATGTCTATTAAACAGGTGAAGAGGCTCATCCCTTGTTCCCTGTTTAGGATGTGGTTTCCGGTTTTCTCTTTTCCAATCTTTTCACTCTTCCGTAGTCCCCTGCACATCTGTGGCGTTATATATATATATATATATATATATATATATATATATATATATATCTTATTATGTATATATCAGTCAGTAATCTGCCATGCGTGATACAAACTTGAGCAATCGTCATTTTCGATATTTGAATGACTAGGCAGAAACTTTTCCCTGAATAAGTTGCCATTTCTTTTTGTAGACTGGTTGTCAGCCAAGGTTATAGAACCAATCTGTCTTGCTATTTAGCTAATAGCTGGAGGTGGAAGAGATAGTTTCATACCTTTCTCAAGGGTATTTGCGCGTAAGTGAATGCATCGAATTGAACTGGAATTCGAACTCGACTCACCGATTTCTCAATCCGAGCTGATATCCATTACACCACAACGCATATCTACCTTGATTTGATGTGCTTATATCCGAACAAAGTCAACAATAATCTTCCTCATGTAAAGCTTTAAAATACTGAACAATAGATTTAATACAGATAGAAATTAAATATCAACAATCATAAGGCCGGAAGTTATTCCTCCATAAACGTATTGAACTCACACCGACTTTTTCCTTTTCAGCTGCGCGGAGGTTGCCGTATCTACCAGATGTTAAGGCCGAATTTTATATTCAAAATAATGAATCGTTCTAAAAATATACAGATATATACCAAAACTCAACACAGCATTTGCATCATTTCTGTCAATTCACCCCAAATAATGTAAAGTTACTTATCACGAACATTAATTGCCCCAAGAAATTATAAATCTTAAATCAAAGATTTTGTTTTTAATTTTTGACAATCTTTTGAAATTATAAATTTTAAATCAAAATTTTTTCAGTTTCACTTACAGCAACTTCAACCCTCAGAAGAAAAAATTAGCAAAAATGAGTGAGATATTTATATTTCGTAAATGCGGATGATATCCGACGTACTTACGAGGAATTTTTTAAATAAAAATAATCGCTTGCCTATATATATATATATATATATATGATGTCTATTCACACTTACTTACACAGAGAATTAATTCAACTATATACACACACGCATATATATATGTTAATAAATATACATATTATCCTACATTTCTAACACGACAAGGAGTTTCATGCCTTATGCGATCATCAGGTGCATTTCTCAAACTGACGGTTTAATAAATTTGAATTTAAGGTCACTTGATATTCATGGCAACTAAATCTTATAAATTTAAGTTACTACTTTTTCATAACAAGAGAAAAAATTTAAGTATACTAAGACTGCATGCATTTGAATATTTTTAATATGTTCTAATTTAAATATATTTAATTAAAATCTTGATTTAATTATTTTATTTACACGTATATATATATATATATATATATGTAATATTGCTATATATATATATATATACATGTACTTAGTTATTGCTCATAATTAAATGGACCAGTACACAGTTATATTAAGAGTGTTCAATTTTACATACGAGTTATTTCGCCAACTTTGCATAATAACTCGCGTAGAAATTATATATATATATATATATATATATATATATATATATATATATATACTATTCAAAATAATACCTAAACTGACTCTGTAAGTATCTAAATCCTAAAATTCTACAAAGGTAAACTTTAAGAAAAACGAATAACCGACAGAATCTAATTCCGTTAACATCCGTCGCACTAAGGCGTTGGATAAGAGGGGGGAAAAAAAGAAATCCGCAGAATAAAGACAAGACATACAATACTCCGCAGTAAAGAAAAAAAAACCAAACGGAACCAACCACAAAAAAAGAAGAAAAAGTGCTCGATACAAATACAAACAAATGCAAAGATACAAATGAAAAGCAAAAGTAGAGCGAAGACACATAAAGAATCACAAGATAGCCAAAACCTACCGCGGTTTCACACAACGGCTCGTCAGGGCAAAGGCAAACCATTTGCCTTTGCCCTGACGAGCCGTTGTGTGAAACCGCGGTAGGTTTTGGCTATCTTGTGATTCTTTATGTGTGTGTGTATATATATATATATATATATATATATATATATATATATATACTACCGATTATAATTATTAGACCAGCCCAGTTTTTAAGAAGAAATTATTTTTAGTATTTATTCCTAAGTGGATAATTCTAAATGAAAACAGAATGGTTCTTTTATTATTCCTTTGCGAAATGTTACAAGGTAGACAAGAAGTCTTTGCTTCGGCCTGCCAATAAGAAGGGACTGGCATGAGGAAGAGATCACAAAACTGGACACTAGAACAGTTCATTTGATACACATGTTATTGTGCAGTATTAACAGGGCCATTCTATTTTCATTTAGAATTATCCACATAGCAATAAATGCTAAAAATAATATGAAATAAATCATTTCTTTTAAAAAACTTTAAAAAAATAATTATGGCCGGTAGTATATATATATATTATCATTATAATTAAATTTTGCTATGTTTTTCTCATTTTCCTCTGTTGCGTGGTAATTTATTTCTTGCGTTGTAAAGAGACAAAACCAAGGTTTAAAACGGCTATAAAAGTGACCGAAAGCGTTTGGAACAACGAACATTAAGTAATTTTTTATATTCATTTACTCCTACAAATACATACATCATAGAGCAAAATGCAATTAAAATAAAATTTGTTGTTTTTGTTAAAATAAATTTAATTTAATTTGCTTTACATTAATTTTAAATAAAAAACAAATTTTATCGTATATATATATATATATATATATATATATATATATTTCAAAATAATTCATGGAGAAAATTTGAATTTGAATGTGGAACGTCTATTTCGAATAAGAAGTGTCTAATACAATGACTTTTGAAGGAATATATATATATATATATATATATATATATATATATATAGATAGATAGATAGATAGATAGATAGATAGATAGATAATTTTCGACGCCACGTTTCGCACATACGCTATTTTTTATACTCACCTTTAAACTTTGATGACTTACTTGCTGACATTTTTCGTTACACGGTCTGTGTTTATATATATATATATATATATATATATATATATATTAGCGTGTTTGATTAAATAATTTTTTTAGATTATTTCCACCATTGGATTATCCACGGACGTAACATCATTATATATATATATATATATATATATATATATATATATATATATAAAGGCAAAATTTGTAGACAAACCAGAGAAAAAACAGAGCAAATGAAAAATGCATATAGAAAAAACAGTATTTAATAATAATAATAATGATATATACTATTATTTATGCAATATAAGCTTTTATTACGTATTAATATTGCTATTTTGCTGCCTGAGGATTAGTAATATTAACCACCATCATGTCCACATAAATATTTTAGTCATGGATTGCAGTCAAATTTAAGCTATGCTTTTTTATATATATCTGTGTGTGTGTGTGTGTGTGTGTGTGTGTGTGTGTGTGTGTGTGTGTGTGGTAAATTGACAATATATATTTTGTTTACAAATTATTAAATTATTTCATTATTTTCCACAGCTCATACAAGCATAGTGATTTTTGTGTGACACGTCAAGTAATTTCATGATTATTATTTCGTTTCACAATTATCAAACTTATGTAAAGATTCCCAGGTGAAAAACTTTTTTTCTACGGGGAAAGAAAAATCCATTAAAATTCCCACCGGCATGACTAGTCCATAGGGCACTTGCATTTAGTACTAAGCAGTAGTCAGGAAATAGAATAAGTGATATCTTATAATAAAGAGCGTTGTATATTTATTTGCGTATATTTATATTTCCCTCCTGTCACACTCTTGGATAAAGAGAGACACTAGCAGCTTTGTCTCAATTTATTTTTTTTTACAGTTATTAAACTTTACTACTGTTTATGAAAGCTCTTACAGCGGATTTGCTCTTTAACAGTGCCTTATTATTTTACTTTTTGTAATAATTGTGTCACCGAGACGTCCAGAATATATATATACTTTCTGTATTATGATAAAGACCGTTGTGCGTGAATATATATATATATATATATACACAACAGTCTTTTATGATGTACCTACTATTGAGTATCTTACATTAATATATATATATATATATATATATATATATATATATATATATTTTCCTCCTGTCTCGGTCAACGGTTTAGATTATTACTTTTTTTCTTATGCATTAATGTACGTTACTCAATAGTATGTACATAATATTTAACAACACGGGTCCTCTTGTAAATTAATAGACAATGAAAAACTATCTAAAGTTCAACAGATATACTGGATTGATTGAACTTCTCGCCGAAACGCTAGTTAAGCCTTTATGTTTAACATGTTCAATTTTAATGAAAATATAATTAAGGCCGCTATATATATTAATTTTTTTGCCTAGACTTTACTTCAGATTTTTTTTTTACTTTGAACTATCTACATATTTAATTGCCTTGTCCTGAATGTTTACTTATCAAAGGAGTTAGTCAACAAGTGTAGTTGTTTCTTCTTTATATATATATATATGAGAAAACGATTTTAAAATGTAACTGGAGGTTTTAAGAATATTTATTTAATAGTAATTTTATAAGTTTCACAGTTGTATGATTTTCCAA
>JBBBDQ010001661.1:4782500-4785000 GCA_037127315.1 Ascarosepion bandense | reverse complement strand
GTTTATCTCGGTTTTCTTGGCTTTATATATATCTATTTAATATTTATTCGTATTTATGTTTTATCTGTCTCTAATATTTTAACTCATCCCTCACCCCATGAACATATATATATGTGTGTGTGTGTGTGTGTGTGTGCGCGTGTGTGTGTGTGTGTGTCTGTATGTGTGTGCCTTTGTGCGTGTATGTTCTACCGCGTTCGTTATATATCTTTATGTTCCACTCTCTCTCTCTCTCTCTCTCTCTCTCTCTCTTTCTCTTTCTGTCTATATATATATATTACAAAATTTCGCTCTGTCTGTTTGCCTGTCTGCTCCTCTCTCTCTTTCTGTATATATATATATATATATATATATATATATATATATATATATATATAATGTGTAGTCATACGCAGACATATGTGTTTCGCTGTATCACAGCTCATCAATACAGTTAGATATCAGATTGCTTTTTACACAGGATTGAAACCCGACCGGATAGGCGTCAGTCGGCGATTCTACCTCTAAGATATGGGCGCTTGGTAGAAGGAGTATATATATATATATATACTAAAAAATTAGGGAGTCGATCAAACAACTCGTAGTATATATATATATATATATATATATATATATATATATATATATATATATATAACGATTTGTTTGATCGACTTTAAAATATATATATATATATACGACGAGTCGTTTGATCGACTCCATAAATTTTTAGTACATGTATCTGTTTAGTTTTTTTGAATGTGTGCTACCCAGCAGGATTAGAACCTGCGACCCCTATTACAATAGGTTCGAATCCTGCTGGGTAGCACACATTTTCGTAATAAAAATTTATCGTAAATAATCAGGCCGGTAGATATAAATATAAAAAATACTGTTTAATTAAAAACAGAATATCTACTTAAATACGAGTATCGGTAAAAATAATATATATATTATATAATATATATATATAATATATATATACGAGTATCGGTAAAAATAATATATATATTATATAACATATATATAATTCTGTTTTTAATGTTATATATATATATATATATATATATATATATATATATATATATATATATATTTATGTTTTTAGGCAGAAAATTTTCTTTTAGACATATCAGATTAAATAAATTACAAACAATATGTCTGCTAATTTTTAATAAAATCCGTTCATAATCACTGATAATCTTTTGCGTATTATAATTGAAAGATCTGTCAATGTTACAGCTCATTTCTGAAATCTTTCAATTAAAATATGAATGATGAATATGATGGCTCAACAACATGGAGAACCAACTAATTTTGACATCCAGACATTTCTGAGACAGTAGTCATCACCTGCAAGGCTAAGAGTAATTTGACTGAATATGTTTTTTTAGATTTTTTTAATATAATGATTTTTGTCTATTGCCTTTGTTTTTCTCTTTTTTTCATTAAAATATCTATCTATCTATCTATCTATCTATCTATCTATCTATCTATCTAAACTTATTTATAAATGGAACTTTGTCTGTGTGTGTGTGTCCGTTGCCTATAGACTCCAAAACGGCTGAACCGATTTTCTTGAAAATATACACAGTTGTACTATAAGCGTCTGCGAGTGTTCTTAGCTAGGTTTTGTGTCGAGGTACCCCCGATAAATATCGAAGATTGATAATCGAAAAAAACAGGTTATAGAAGGAGTGGTCCAATTTTAATCAAATTTGATACATTCATAGACAAAGACAGAAGAAACGATATTCATAAGTTTCATGGTTGCAGTTCTTACAATAGTGCAGAAAATCGATAATATATACCGTGTCTGATCAAAATCAGTTTTTCAGCCCTTTTATTTTAGTTTTTACTTCAGGTTTGGCTCTAAGTAGGTATAATTGTAGTTCTTAGTCTTAGCCATGATACCATTTACTCAGAGGACTTATTTAGCCTTCAAAATTCAGTTTACGACGAAAAAAACTTATTTGATATCGATACCAGGAAATCAAAATTTGACTTTCATCCATTCATTTTTCTTTCAGTCTACGGTTTCGCTTTAACTGGAAACAACAATTGCTTTGTAGTCTTTCGTGCCAACGTCCAAAGAGTCTGAGCTCCAGGACCATGGATTAGTTTTAAAGCTTTCATTACACCCGAGCAACGCCGGGCTATACTGCTAATATATATATATATATATATATATAACCCTACATTATACAAAAATAACTTAAAATACTAAAGAATATATCTATTCATTAAAATCGTGGCTTTAACAACGGCCTCTAGAGGATTTCGGAATCTCTTGCATCTCTTCTGAGTGGTCTCGCTGTCTCCTTGTGAATGCTGCCTTGTTTTCAGTTTTTAGTATTACAAGAAGTTTTGTTGGCCTCTTCCTCAACTGCTCCCCACACATAATACACATCATAATCTAGTGTTGCACTATGAATAGTTAGGTGGTCACATGTAAAGAGTGACCGGGCTCTTCTGCTTGCGTAGAATAGTGTAGATTAAGATCTTCCAGCAGCAACCCTCT
>JBBBDQ010001661.1:4652500-4780000 GCA_037127315.1 Ascarosepion bandense | reverse complement strand
TTATGATCAAACTCTAACATGTTATCTTTCTTAATCTGCAATTATCTGTCTATTTCAATATCTTCACGTGTCATATCTGTACATTTATGTAACTAAGAATGTATATGCGTACATACATTTAAAGAGACATTGCTACTGCCTCCTTTTATCGCATGAACTTGCGTACACGCGCCTGCTGACGGCTGGAGACGTGGCTGTGTCTGTTTAAGCGGGCCCGACACGTGGCTTCATTGTTAAAATCCAAACGTGCGGGAAACCCCATCTGAGTATATTTATTCGTTCGCGACGGTTAACTTGTGTACGCTTCCCTATGTACGGATAAACGCGTGTTTCACACACAGTAACGATACAATAATTGGACAGTAGAAAAGGTGTGAAATATGTACCTGTGTTTCCCGGTTCAAACTAGAAATTCGAGTTACTTCTATATAAATATCATTTCATTATATGCACGCACATTGCGCATGCGCGCACACACGCACACTCATATATATATATATATATATATATATATATATATATTCGACATTCAATTAAACTTCTAAAAATGAATTGTAAATATCCAATGTCTATTTCTCTTATTCACTCTCAATTTCTTTCTCTTTTCTCTCTCTTTCTTTCTCCGCAAAAAAATAAAAAAATGAAAAAATAAGCGCCAAAAATAATGGTAGCATTATTAATAAGAAAGGAAAATCCAACACTTAGTAATATCAGCTACAAACACGGCATCAATGTGCTTACCGTGTTCGTAATATAAAAACACGCACCTTTATCTATACAGACAAATACTACGCCTAAATAAAATTCGTCCTCGATGAAAGCGCTCAGAAAACGAAAGCCTTTGAACAGTTTTATATAATTTATGTTCTGAAAAGAATATATATATATATATATATATATATATATATATAGGAAAAACTACTAAAAAGTTGTAAGTTTAAAAATGCATTTTTCTGACAGTATTTATTTATTTCCATTATCATATTTGATATTTCAGACCGTCCTCGGTCTTTCATGAAAGGCTGAGAACGGTCTGTAACACTAATAGCATACTGCAATTCAACAACATTAAAATTTCGGTGTTAAGACATCATCATCAGCCAGTAAGATGTGGTTAATTTATTTGGTAATATACACACACACACACACACACACACACACACACACACACACACATAGAAATATATATATATATATATATAAAGATATTGAAAAATAAATTAAAATAAAATTGAATAAATAAAGCCATGAGAATAAAGAGGTTTTCCAACGAGATGAATTAAGCGGACTGGGAGGTTATAACATTTTAAAGAATAGTGTGTGTGCGACTGATAGACAGTAGTGTTTTCAAGCCAGATATGTCAAACATGCCAAACCGGTAAACAGATAAAAGAGATAAAATTTATATAAAAAGAGAAAGAGAAAAAACTGGAAAGACAAACAAGAAGAATAAAAATAAAATACAAAAGTTAAAAATAATGTAATATATAAAGCAAAATTCTTAAGAAATGTATAACAGCGATTAAAAAATTGTCAGTTCAATAATCTAACAGCAAAAGCAAACAGTGAAAATTTGGAAATAAAATTGAGAAAATTTCAGATATATTTAAGGGTATAGAAGATTCTATGATCTCCAAAATTAGTTATTTCATTACGTTGGTTCAATAAGTCAGAATTTTGTTATATGAATTTTTTCTTGTAACCAAAGGAGACATATTTCATGTAACGATTTACATGTTCTAGATTTAGTTAATATTTTCCATTTAACTGTAGGAGTTTTATTTGCATCTTTCAATTGTCAGTGGTGTTTAGAGAGAGAAAAGTAGAATTTCTATGTACTTTATTATTGAAAAATAAGTTATACTGGTAAAATCGAGACTTAAGATTATTCGCAGTACATCCGATATAATGTTTGGTAAGATTCGGATTTTCATTAGTTGAGATATTAGCTGGGTATACAATGGAATCTGTAAGGCATTTATTTTGCAAATGGCATTCGCTAGAGTTATTACTATTGTAACTAGTGTTATTATCATTATTTATTAGTTATAATTAATATTGTTGTTTGAGGATTTTATTATTGTGTTTTTATTATCTTATAAAGATCAACAGTGGAGCTATAACTAAGTTTCAGTGTACTTTTATTAAAATATTTGTTAAGTGGATTATTATTTGGGAAGTGTTTTTGAACTAGATTAAAGAATTTATTGAACACAGAACTAACAATAATTCCTCCACTGAAGACATTTTCTACCAGCATAGTCTTTACTATAATTCAGAACTAAAAACAGCGGCTATAATTAAAAGAATATTAAATATCATAAACAAATTAATCATAATACCAAATATAATCGAAATAGGAAAGTAGTTTGGTACACACAACTATTTAACCAAATGGTTAGTACGAAGTTAGGCAATAGTAACAAGTTAGTCAATTAGTTCTTGTCTTGTTTGCGCTGTTGATGGAGCTTAGCATACCCTGAGTTACTACAGACGAGACTTAAATAATCTTTTTTCTTTTTTCTTTTAACTCGAATGTATACTTGACTAATGAAGACCATTTTCATTGAACAGGGAATAAACTGGGTTTAAGTGAACTTTTGGACTCAAGTGTAAATCAGATTCATGTGCATTTGTTTGACTCCAGTACATACTAAATCACTGCGTACCATTTACTGAGCAAGGTGTAAACTAGACCTATGTGTAATTTTGTTTTTCAGTCAGGTGTAAAGCGAATTCATGGTCACTTGGTTGACTCGAATATAAACCCTATATATAATTTTGGGGTTCACGTGAAAACCAAACCTATATGCACCTTTTACGAACCAAATGTAAAACTTTCCGATGTGTACGTTTGTGTTTTGTGTGTAAACCGAACCTGTAAGTACAGTTTTTGTAAACCAGACATATATGAACTATGTTTTAAGTTAATGTAAACCGGACTTTTATCGAGCTTAAATCACACCTACACCTTTGTGAAAAAAAAAAAAAAAAAAAAAAAAAACTGAAATAAAACAAATATCTTCCTAGGATCTTTCACATATACGTCTTGTCTTGGTGTTGTTTTTTCTTTTCTGGCCGCATTTTCCTTTGCTTTTTGGACTGATTGATCCCGTTTGTTTTTTCGTTGATGACACGACTGACAGTTGAAAGGCAGCCACCAACAATATCTGTGATCTCTCTGTAAGGTTTGCCAGTGTGTTCGTGCAGCGTTACAAATTTTCATACGCTTCATACGCTTCTTTAGTTCTACGGCCATCGCAGACAATGGCCGTAGAACAACTAATCGACAGTGTCTGGGCGTAATAAAAATCTGATGCAATCACGGATGACGCAATATTTTTCAAGGCCAAACACATTTTATCATACACTCCGAAAATAGATTCATATTACTGCACACCAATGCAAACGACTTAATCTGAGGACAAAAGAAAAATCGATTATACCCGGTAACTTTAGTGGGTCTAAAACTGATCATATGATGAAAAAAACGAAATAAAGCAGTTTTTTTATTAAATTTGCACAAGGGTGTATATATTCCTTCTTTTTATTCGAATGTAAAACGTACCTAAAGTATATATATATATTTATATATTTCTTTTTTTAGTGGATTTTAAACCGGACCTATGTCTACCTATCCATTAGTTCATTGTAATGTTTTTCATATAACTTATATTTGCCATTAAATAAATCAATATGTGTTTGCTATGCTATATCGATATTAAATCGTTGAGTTAACTGAGTTCTGTATCCTCAATTCTACTAATGCCTTGGGTTTCATTTACATTGCTTCGCATTGCCGGTAACCCCATTGTCGAAAATTTAAAAATTTCATTTCACGTATACATCAGGACGTGGGGTTGGTGATCGTGTTTCTCCATAACGTACTCTCCCTTGGAGCGCGAGCGAGAAGCAACTTTTTATTCCTTACCACTCATGTTTGTTGCATCACCAGCATCTATTCACAACGTTAGGCTAGTTAATTACTGTTTTTTACTGTCCTAAATATATTATGCGAGTGTTGAATTTTCCAAGCCGTCTTTCCTTATCATGTGTCTGAGAAAATGCAACTATTGCTTTCTGATTTTAAGTATTGACGTCCTTTTCGTTCCCCATTTCTTTAGGAATTCCTCGTTGCCCACGTGTTTCGACCATAGAATTTCTAGCATGGGCCTGCAGATTTCATGCCCTTTCTTCATTGTAAGGAACTTTAAGGGCGGGATATTTATCACATAGAAGTTCACCATTATGTTTCTAACGATATTTTCCTATTTTAATATATTGCTTATTTTCTGGAAGGAACCTTTTAGTAATTTTATACCTTGAGTCGGGCGTTTGGAAATTATATTTTAACACTAATAAAAATGAAGTAGTGAGAACAACAGGAAAACACTCTACTATCTTTCAAGTCCTGTTAAGCCAAATATAAAATAAATCTATGGAGAAATATATTCGTTTTATTTATCAATATACAATTTCTTCTACTGAAAACCCTGGAAATAAAAAAAGTATGTGGGTAGTAGTAAAAATTCGTTTAAGCGAAGGTTTTATCAGCATATTTCTTCCTTTAAAAATAATAAGTACCGTAATCGAACATCCCTACCCAAATATTTTGGGATATAAAAGAAACTAATAATATACCCACAATAAAATGGAAACTTTTTAGAGAAAACGAGAATATGTAAGTCATTAAATTACACATGCCATTTGTGTCTATATGAAAAGCTATACATTATCAATTTTTTTTAAAAAATAAGGATCTATTAATTAAGCTTAGTAAAATTCCTATCATATGTAAACAGTGGAAAATGCTCACCTTTGAATATAGTTATTAATTCCTCATGTAGACATAGTGATTGACTTGCATGTGTCCTTTATTTTGTATTAGGATGTAGGTGGTGTTGATTAAAAAAAACGTTCAGGATTGATATGAGTTAAGAATATATAATGAATTGATAAAGAAATGTTCTCTGAACAGAAACATGTGTGTGTGTGTGTGTGTGTGTGTGTGTGTGTGTGTTATTTAGGCAGCATGATGTGGTGCAGTGGATATCGATTTGGAACAACCGATCGGGAAGCCGAGTTCGAATTCCAAAATTGTAAACTATTTCCTTTTAATTTTTATATATTTTAATTTACTTGAATTTTTTAATTTTTTTAATTTACTTTAATTTTAAGAAACTTTTAAATTTTAAACTAATAAATTTAATATTTTTGCATTTCTTATGACATATGTGTTTGGGTATTTAGTCAATTTACTTTAGTTAATTTTACAACATTTCATCTTTCTGTGCAAATCATCTGTTATGACAATATGTAATAATTAATATGTAATAATTAATATGTAATAATTAATATGTAATAATTAATAACAAAAGTGATAAACTATAAACGGAATAAAAAAAAACCAGAAGTTTTATTTTGTTTCATGAAATAGGCTAGACTAAATGGTGTCACACGAAATTCCTTTTCCACTTCCTACTTGTGGGACTCCCTTCCGTTTACTTTCTTCTCTGATGGCTAAAATCTCCCAAAGTTTAAATGCAACTTAAATGCCGTCTTTTATCTTTTCCTTGACAACCCCTACACCCATTTTTACTCTCACTGTAATCACCATCGCACTAGTGGCGACCCCGCCTGGCTAGGCGTGGAATGATTTAAAAACAAAAAACAAAAAAAACAAACAAACAAAAAAAATACTCTATTAATTCTGGTCGATTTTCATAAAGCATGTTTCATTTTTAACAGTATGAATGTTAGAAGTACAGTCAGACAGTCAGTCAGTTAATTGATACACGCTTGTGCGATCATGTCTCGAAAGAGACATGACTGACTAGGCAGAGGATTTTTCCGTAGCAGGTTGCCATTGCTTTCTTTGGTAGACAGATAGCCAACCAAGGTTATAGAACCCAATCTGTCCTGCTATTGAACCCATAGCTGAAGGGAGAGGAGATGGATTAATACCTTTCTCAAGGGTATTTGCGCGTAAGTAATTGCAACGAATTCAACTGGAATTCGAACTCGGCTCTCCGATTTCTCAAAAGTACCGTACAGTGTAAAAATTCCCTTTTTTGCACATTTTCTTCCAAACTGGATATTAAGGAACGACCGCTTCTGCTACAGAATAAAAATTGTCGATGGCTTTGCTATCAACTGAAGCAAGAGGCCCATGAAAACTCCGCACTTGTGCAACGGACTACCACACTTCGCACGCTAATGTAGTGTCCAGAGTTGTGCTATTCCGGTCGAAACGTGTCATTTTGAAATAGAAACAGAGATTAGTAATGAAATTTTACCAATTTAGGGATCACAATATATTTTGTTTCGTGCAAATGAGATGATATTAACAAAAGTTATAAGTAATTTTCAATAGTGAGTTTCTTTCCACTCACCAAGAATGTATAAATTCTTGAGAGCGCCACCATCCAATACAATCAAAATATCAATTTACGCCCCGGTTTTTTTTTCCAATCTCACCTTTTCTTATGGAAACGGTACTCAAACAGACTAACATAGATAATAAAAAGTCCAGAGAAAACGGTTAAATTCCGTTCATTTTAACATCTCATTCCATTGCACTAAACAGGAAATTCTAAAACTAAACATTTTCTGTGAATCTTTTTGCATGATTTATGAGCGTTTTTTTATAGTTGCCAACACTGTTTATTGATACGTAATTTGGAATAAAGCTCATTTTGCCATTTTGCCACCAAAGGACGAAACGCATAGGCGAGTTAAATAGTTTTCCTCTTGTATTCTTTTGATTTAAGCATATATATATATACATGATGTATCAGTCTATACGTGATACACGCTTTGACGATCATGTATCTTTCGTCAATGACTGACTAGACAGAAAATTTTCCCGCAGTAGGTTTCCGTTTCTTTCTGTGGTATTCTAGTTGCTAACCAAGGCTATAGAAGCCAATCTGTTCCGATATTAAACCCATAGCTGGAGGAAGACGAGATGGATTCATACCTTTCCCAGTGGTATATGCGCGTAAATGAATGCAATGAATTCAACTGGAATTTGAACTCGGCTCTGTCTGACTTCTTATTCCGAGTCGACAAAGTTTGTATTGTTGTCTACATCAAGCAAAAATTGAAATAACGCTGACATCTCATTTTAGCAAATA
Organism: Ascarosepion bandense; assembly: GCA_037127315.1. Taxonomy (NCBI): domain Eukaryota; kingdom Metazoa; phylum Mollusca; class Cephalopoda; order Sepiida; family Sepiidae; genus Ascarosepion; species Ascarosepion bandense. Next base: position 4,772,864 of record JBBBDQ010001661.1, on the reverse strand, counting down.
TATGAGCCGAAATTACATAAAAATATATATTTGGATTCAACCACAACTTCCAGATATTTTCAGAATCTCCTGCAACTCATCTGGATGGTCTCCTTTGTTAAGTTAGTAATTTTTACCATAATTACTTAGTTCATTTTTGCTGTTACGACTTTACTTCGTCTCTCACTCAACGGCAACACACACAAAATAATCAAAGGATTGAAGTCTGGAGTTACATAGCCAGATGAAAGAGGTGATATGGTAGTAGAAATTGTCTGACAGCGATGGTTGCTTCTCCTGCTTATGTGGCATGGTGCAGTGTCCTGTTGCCAGGCATAGAGTCATAGCCACCCTCTTGACCTAGGGCAGCACTATCTCTTCAAGGTATTTGTTGTAGGTCTCCGTGTTGAGTCTAAGGCCCTGTAGGATTATGAATGTAGGCATAACGTCGCCATCACTAGACACCTTTGTAAGCAGTATTAGACTCATCTAACTCTTTCCGAATCTACTGCCCTGTCTTCAGATTGAAACCAAACACTTTGAAATGTTCTCATTTGAACTTCCAATGAGAATGCAGTTTAGAACTGCGTGTCGTTTCCAAATTTCTGATCGGGTGAATTGTGTCATGGTGCTCTTTTTCTCACAGATAATGCCCAACTGACACTCAACTATACTGTGCAGTTGACAAAATCTAAAACAAACAACGCGTGAAATTAAAAAATAGCGGCTATTTATCCATCGCACTAAGTATATATATATATATATATATATATATATATATATATATATATATATTATTATTATTATTATTATTATTATTATTATTATTATTAAATTTGTTTTTATTCGAAATTAATAGAGTTTAAGTGTTAGTTTATTGTTGTGAATATTTTCAATAGAGCCTCTAGGAATATATATATATATATATATATATATATATTTTAATCATATCACCCCAAACGGTGACGCTACTGATGCGCATGGGGCTACTTAGGAGTAGAATGATAGGAAAAAAAGAAAAAGAAAGCCGGGAATCACATCCTAAACAGGAAACAAGGGATGAGCCTCTTCACCTGTTCAATAGACGTGGATGGAGTGTGAACCGGGCGATAGTTAAGTCTATCTACTCCAATTATATATATATATATATATTTGTGTGTGTGTGTGTGTGTGTGTGTGTGTGCGTGCGCGTGTGTGTGTATGATGCTCCACTCAGCACTAGGAGATTGCGCTGTGCATGAAACTCCTTGTGGTGAAGAATAATATTCATATTTATTAATATGTACTTAATAACTCTGTTATATTACATCGAGCAGTATTTTATTAACAGCACTAAATGTGCAATATCTTATATATATATATATATATGCGTTATGGAGCAGTGGATATCGGCCCAGAACGAAAAATTAGAGAGTGAAGTTCGAATTCCAACCGAATTCTTTGCATTCACTTCCGCCCAAATGCCAGAACAGATTGAGTTCTATATCCTTGGCTGGCAACCAGTCTGTTGCGTAGAAAGTAATGACAACCTACTGACAACCTCTTCTGCCCAGTCAGTCATGTTTCTTTTGAGACATGATCACACATGCGTGTATCACGTATGGCACCTAACTGACTGACTGGTTATATATATATATATATATATATATATATATATATATAGAATAAAAAGTGTGAGAGGCTGTGAACGTTTTGTTTAAAGTGTATATTTATTGCTATTGTCATTATACATGTTATGATACATTAAGTGCCCATAATGGTATTTGTGACGCTACACGTGTTTTGAGTCTAAGATTGACTCTCTTCAGGCCAATAAATTTGTGGCTTTATGTCTAGAGTTCCTTTTGTTTCTGAGGGCCAAATTATTGTTTATAAATATGTAAATAAGTAGAAAAAAATAAAAAAATATAAAATAAATCAAATATTTCTTTTTCTAATATATATATATATATATATATATATATATATATATATATATATATATATTCACACTCCACCCACATCTATTGAACAGGTGAAGAGGCTCATCCCTTGTTTCCTGTTTAGGATGTGGTTTCCGGCTTTCTCTTTTCCATTCTTTTTACCCTTACGTAGCCCCCTGCGCATCAGTGGCGTTATCGCCTTGCTTGGGGTGATATGATTTAAAAAAAAAAAAAAAATATATATATATATATATATATATATATATATATATATATATATCAAATTCACCCCAGTCAAAAACCAATATGACAGAAGGGTTACTGGTTGTGGAAGAATTATAATATAGAAATATTACTAATGATTGAGAACAAAAGAAGTGTAATCAGGAAGGCAGTAAATAACGACTGACATTGTATTTAAACTTTTGAAGATTGAATTTGACAGGAAAGCATGGAGACGAGAGAATGTTCCACAAGCGAGTAAAGAAAGACGTTAATTAAGAATTTTGCAAGGTTTCGAAAATTCATTTGAGTTAAAACCTTATTTTTATCCCGTCTTTTTAGATCATTTTAGAATACTGATCTTTCACCCCCTCAGTTAATTGACAGGAGAATTATTGTGTCTATTTGTTGTACGCATCTTTATGCATGCCTGGTTCTGTGTGTTTATGTCAAAATTCACTCGTTGACTAATTTGTATTCGATCGTTTATAATATTATAGGTTTTGTTCAAAAGTACGCATGTATGTATAATTGCGCTTTGAATATGTGTGCACCCATTCGTGTGGGCCGGTTCATCAGTTTATATCCAAAATAAATACACCGAGTCATTTGAAACACGCGTGAGTTTGGGGAGTTTTTTTTTTTTTTTTTTTTTTTTGGCACATGTGCCTAAGTTTAAGCAATGTCAAGCGTAAAAGAAAGAAAGAAAGAAAGAAAGAAAAATGATATGTATAAAAATGAACAGAGAATATCAGGGAAAAAAAGAAAGAAAAAACAGAAAAGCGATATAACAAAGGACAATAAATATGAAGAAAAATGAAAGAAAACAGTGATATGAGTAAAAGAAGAAAACTAAATTTGAGAAAAAAAAGTAAGTGGTATGAGTAAAAATGAAAGAAGATGTTTGAGGGAAGGTGAAGAAAGAAAGCAAAAACGAATGGAAGAAAGAAAAAGAAAAAGTGAATGAGAGAAGTGTTATGAGTAAGAATGGAAGATAACAATTTTGGAAAGAAAGAAAGAAAGAAATAAAGAAAGAAAGAAAGAAAAAAGAAAGAAAGAAAGAAAGAAAGAAAGAAAGAATCAGAGAAATGGTATGAGTAAGAATGGAACAAAAAATTTCAGGAAAGATAAAAAAATATGAAAGAAAGAGAAAAGAGTTATGAGGGAAAATGGAACATTTTTTTAGGACAGAAAGAGAGAAAGAAAATAAAAGAAAGAAGACGCATGAGTAAGCAGGGCACAGAACATCTGAAGAAAGAAAGGAAGAAAGAGAGAGAGACGTGGTATGATTAAGAATGGAACAGGACATTTGAGGAAAGAAAGAAAGAAAAAAAGAAAGAAAGAAAGAGAAAAGTGGTATGAATAAGAGAGGAATAGGACATTTGAGAAAAAGAAATGAAAAAGAAAAATGAAAAAGAAAGAAAGCAAGAAAGATGAGAAAATTATCAAGAGAGGGATATAAGTCAGAGAAGACAAAGAAAAGTTAGAGAAGAAGAATGAAAGAAAGAAAAAAACAGAAATGAAAATGGCAAAAAAAGAAAAGAAAAAAGAGAATTAAGTCTAAGAAAAGAAAAGAAAAATAAGAAAGAGAAAGAAAGAGAGAGAGCGAAACAAAAAGTGGATCGAGAATTTCAGAAAAACACTAGAAATAATAATAATAATAATAATAATAATAATAATAATAATAATAGAAACAGAAAGTAACTGAAGGGAAGTGACTAACATGTTTTTCGAGACGGGATCGGTGGTGGGAGTAAATAAATCCATCCTATGGCGCATTCAGCAGTGTCCGACACTAGATGCCTGGGCGTCGTCAGATAGGAGGAGCAAATGATAGAAACTCCGGAATTCTATTGGCGCAGATTACAGGGAGGACGCTCGTATAATAAGAACGTTTCATGGCTGATGCTATAATGAAACCACAGCTCACAGGCGCCGGGGCCACAGTTTTCTACCACCAAATATCTTGCCATCATTCTCTTTCGCAATTTTTAAGAGTACTGTGTCTTCTTCTTCTATGTGCCCTGTCCCTTCGGGACGTAGGCGATCATGGTTCTCCACGTCTCCCTATACCTTGTGGCTATTAGTATGTTTGAGCCTGTTGCTCCTGGCAACCCCCGTTCCGTCACCCACCTGATCAGGCCCTGCAAATATGTTATCCGCTGCCTTCCTCTGTCTCTCTTTCCTTCTATCTGGCCTGTCAGTATCAGGTTCTCCAGGCTCTCTTTCCTCATTTCATGTCCCAGGAACTTCAGTTGTCTCTTCCTGATGCTCAGCATCAATTTCCTTTTTGTTGCCATTCTTTCCAACACCTCCTCGTTGCTTGCACGATATCCGTAGCATCCTTCTGTAGAACCACATTTCGGCCGCCTCCAGTTTTGCAAGAATCCGAAAAGGATATTATCATCATTGTTATTGTTAATAATAATAATAATAATAATAATAATGATTTGTTGGTGGCCTCCCTGGGACCTCGTTCCGTGGTTTCGTTATCGTTTTCGTCGCCGTTGTCAATAAAGACGACAACTACCCCATTGATTGAAAGTGTTATTGATGTATATTGTTGTCTTAACATTAATTATGATTGGAATGGTAAAATTAACAGTTTACTTCTAAGGAAACATTAAGCATTTATTCAGCGTGTACTACTTTCGATTTACATCTATAAAATTTTTCTCTTAAAGCAATTTTTTGAGAAGCATTTTCTCAAGTCCAGTGGCTGTTATCGCCATTTTCAATATTGATGGGGAGGTAATTTCTAACCATTTCTTTTTAAGTGGTGTGGAATGTTAGCATCTTAATTATGCCATTCTTCTTCTTCTTCTATGTGCCCTGTCCCTTCAGGACGTAGGCGATCATGGCTTTTCCACATCTCCCTATCCCTGGTGGCTTTTAGCACGCTTTCTCCTGTTACACCACACAACCTTCCTTCCGTCATCCATCTGATCAGGTCTTAAAATATGTTATCTGCTTCTTTCCCCTGTCTCTTTTTTCTCGATCTGGCCTGGTATTATCAGGTTCTCCAAGACCTCTTTCCTCATTGCATGTTCCAGGAACTTTAGCTGTCTCTTCCTGATGCTCAATATTAATTTCCTTTTCGTTTCCATCCTTTCCAAAACCTCATCATTGCTCACATGCTCGATCCATGATATTCGCAGCATCCTTATGTCGAACCACGTTTCAGTTGCTTCAAGTTTTTCCTTTATGTTCGAATATATTATCCTGCCTTCACTGCCATATTGAAGAACTGACATCACATAGACATCCAGTACTCTCTTCTTTGTTTCTCGCAAAATTGTCTTGTTACTTAATACTTCTAGAATTCGCCATGCCAATTCGCCTTCGGATCTCAGTGTCGCACTTTCCGTCTTCTGTTCTAAAAGTGCTCTCCGTTTTAGTTTTTGTTGCTTTTGGTAGTCCACAAGTAATGTTGGTTTATGTTATTTTGTACAGTTCTTTGTTTAATTCGGTGACCCCACCGTTCAGTAACACAGTTTTGCTTGTCCGATGCCTGACCATAACCATTTGGGCATGACAACTAAGATCTGACGCACTGTGCATGTATGATTAGGAACAGAAATATTCAGGAAGTCTCATAGTCGGATGAGGAGGGAATTTTTTTCTACGTTTTAATGCGGAAGCAGCCAAGGACAATTGAGTCTGATATTGATAGTTAGAAACACCCTCAATCGAATGCCGTTTAAGCGAATTCGATCGCCAAACCTGAACATATTTCTAACTCGACCCCACCTGCAAAATTATGCGCTGCTCTTATCAGGACCTGTCACAATATAGCATTTGGCTGTGAAGCATGTACCCGATATACCCTTATTACACTGGGTGTTCACATGGATATATGGCGTTTCATAAACCCGTGTACCTCAGCGTAACTTGGTTGGTATATCGTTCTCTTGGTCAATAATGATTTCCTCTATTTTAATAAAGACCATTATATATATATATATATATATATATATATATATTGAGTGATTGAAACGTGTGCGTCACAGAAAGGATATATCCTTTCTGTGACGCACACGTTTCAATCGCTCTTGTTTTCGTTGAATATATCGAGGCAGGGTAGGCTCAGTACATTCTATTTACTACCAGTTATTAAAAATTGCTGTTAGTTATGAAAGCCCTTGCCGCGTGTTTGCTCTTTAACAGCACCTTATTATTATTTTTTTGCAATAATAATGTCGTCGTGTAGCGAATAATATATATATATATATATATATATATATATGAAAGAGCGTTATATATATATATATATATATATATAATTAGTTTTTGGTCATAATTAAATTAGACCAGTACGCAGTTGTATTAAAATGTGTTCAATACTATTATATTGTAGAACGTTTACATATTTTCCGTTTAGAAATGAATTATTTCGCGACCTAGGTTTCTACCTTTCGGTGTCTTCAGGCGATTTACAATAACTGATTTTATCGTTTTTTAAAACCGCTCGGGTAACAGGAATCTTTTATGAGCGCGCAATTTTAAAAATTAGGGAAGTTAATTAAGGGTTTTAGAACATTTTCATCCATGGCTTTATGATCCTTGAAGGCATTTATTGGTCTGGTTACACTTTGACATAATTTCTGTTCTTTCATTTAGTAATTTATTTATGTCTGGGAACAACATAATAACCAATTTTTCCTCTTGGCATAATCTGAATACTTTACCACCATTGTAAGGTTTGGCAAATTTTCACTATGCTCCAAGTCATATCGGGGTCTTTTCCATATTTCAATTTTAATTAACGTATGTCCGTTGCATACGAGAGGTAGTTATAATTTTGTCTGCAACTACATAACTAGATTGGTCCATCCGTAAAACTTTTTTCGGAAATAATTTTTGGTGCTTATCATTCATTAAACCTTCCTCAAACCACGACATTTTTCAGAGTCGTTTTCATTTTTCAGAGTGTTTTTGTTTAAATGCATATCAACACATCTATGAGTTATTTAATAGCGAAATTTAAATGTTTCGTTTGTAATTTTATGACATCAGCTGCATATATTTTGTACATAATTTTATACTTATATTATATATGTTATAGAGTATTGTATCAATTAAGTGCCATACGTGATACATACGTGGGCGATCATGTCTATTTCGAGACATGACTGACTTTGCAGAAGATTATCCCGTAGTAGATTGCCATTACTTTCTTCGGTAGACTGGTTGCCAACCAAGGCTATAGAAACCAATCTACCCTGATATTTAACGGATAACCGGAGGGAAGAGATCGATTAATACCTTTTCCAAATGAATGCAAGGAATTCTACTGGAATTTGAACTCGGGTCCCCGATTTCTCGTTCCGAGCAGATATCCACTGCACCAAAATGCACATCTAGTATATTATATACTTCTAAAATTTCATACATTCCAGGCAAATCTTTTTTTATACATAGTTTGTAGATGATAAAAAGTACTGTTAGTAATTAAAAAATGAATTACTGGTAATTTAAATATAAAATGTTTCCTTATACTTTTTTGTGAGGTTTATTACAATTTATGTATAAAAATGTACTGTTTGTCATTTTACTAAAAATATTTATAGCTGATCCTTTTTACTGTAATAATATTTGTTGGTCATTTTGCTAGAATAATGTATTGTTAGTAATTTTTCTATAAAAATGTATTGTTGATTTTTTAATAAAAATGTATTGCTGGTATTTTTACTATAAAAATGTATATTTATGCTTTTCTAGTGTTTTGATTTTTGTTTTGGGGTCTACTATTTGACTATAGCTGAGACCCAAACAAGTGTTACCACCCCGGATCAAGGTGGAACTGGGAACAACAGCAATTAAGAGGTGTTTCCATTCTCCTGAAAATCTTTAATCACCCGATTAGAGGCCTTGTTGTGTTGACAATTCTAGTTCATCATCATATACAGGACTATGTCAGAAGAAAAAAAAACAAAAAAAAAACATTGATTTAACAAAATTGGCAGCAAACCGCTTGCGTACGGATAGGAAGTGAACTCACGAGGTATGCAAAAATAAAAAGGGGCGTAAGACAAGGATGTATTTTCTCACCGTATCTTTTCAACCTGTACAGCAAAACAATTCTAAGAGAAATAAAACTCTTGCCAGGATTCGTCATTGGCGGCTACAATCTCAACAATATCAGATACGTGGATGACACGGTACTGATAGCAGACACGGAAAGGAAAATGCCAGTAAAAAGCCAATATGCCAACTACAAGTCGGAGAAACTAAAAAAAAAAAAAAAAAAAACAATTAAAAAATTCAAATGCCTAAAAAGTATTTTGACAGAGGATGGAAAGTTCGACACGGAGATCCAAAAACGCATTGGCATTGCCAAAGATGCATTTCAGAAGCTAACCTGAGTAGTGAAAGGCAGGAAAATCTCATTAGAAACAAAGAAAAGTGTACTGGATTGCTATGCAATATCTGTCCTTCTATATGGAAGTAAATATTGGACGATCTCATCAAGGATGAAGAAGAGGCTTCAGGCAGCAGAAATGTGGTTTTACAGAATGACAATAAGGATTCCATGGACAGAACGCGTGTGCAACGATGAAATGTTGGAAAGGATGCAAACGAGCAGAAAACTCATACAAAATATCAGAGACAAATGAGGTTCCTGGGGTATGTAATAAGGAAGGAGGGCCTAGAGAACTTAATACTCACAGGTCGGATAAAGGGAAGGAGAGACAAGGGAAAGGAGTGCGGGGCGTACTTGTTAAATCTGAGCAAATGGATGGCAGAGTGTGGCTTAAAAGAGATGCCAAGAGAAAAAATATTGAGAGCGACAAGAGACAAAGCCAAGTGGAAGTCCATAATCGCCTACGTCCTGAAAGGACACGGCACAAGTAGAAGAAGAAGAAGAAGATTTTAGAAGTGATGTCCTGTTCATAGCATTTATACAGTGTAAAATCAATCCCTGAGTTTCTTAAGAGTTATTGGACAGCTCTTATTTACAAACCTCACGTTTGAAACTGTTTGCTTCATTGATATCTGCATATTGATTGGGTGAAAATATTTACTTATTTTAAATGAAGAATAAAAGAAAAATTTTATGGCAACTGCTCTGACGATCAGTTTGTTTCCATAGGCATTTCGTCCCACCCTTTTACCATTAAAATAGTTCAATGTAACCGCTACTTCTAATCCAAAAGTTTATTTTCACGCACTGTCCGCACCGTGGAACTCCCTTCCATTTACTTGCTTCCCTGATAAATACAATCTCACAAAATTCAAATGCAATGTCAATTGCAATCATTTGTCATTTTGAATCCCGTTCATTTTGCATCATTTCTTCAATAATTCTTGTGCTCAGCTTTTTCTCTCACTGTAACCTAAACCCCCTGCACACTAGTGTCGGTCCAGCCATTCTTGTTGTGAAATGGTTAAAAAACAAGAATTTATAATTTTTGTTATGGTAGCCTCATACGAGGAATGAACTCTTCCTCTTGATACATATAAATTATTGCGTGACTGCGAGAGAGCAGTTCAACAGAACAGTTTTGAGCAGTTAAAGAGCAGTCAAGTACAGCAGTTGAGGAAAGCAGTTAACGACAACTACTAGTCAGGCAGCGTAATAATACCATTGGACTTATCTATATTTCTATATTATTTATTATTATCACTTCTTTGGATATCTTGTTTCTTGTTTATGCTAATACACTGTTTTGAACCTACCTTCTTGTTCTTGCTTCTGACACAAACCGATCATTACCACCTTGCGGCGAAGTTTCACCACAACTCCACAATAAATTGGCGACGAAGATCCACAACAATTTGATCTCATCTTCGTCGCCAAGTCACGCAGGTTATTTATATCTATCAAGAGGAAGAGTTCATTACTCGTAGGAGGGTACCATAACAATTTTATTAATTTACGTAAATATTTATTCTTTAATTAAAATTGTATATATTCTTTTTTACTTTATTTAAAATATATCTTTTTTGTAAAAAAAAAAAAAGTTTTGTTTTCGTAAAAAGAATATTTAGGTTCAGTTAAATCTGTAATGTGCCAGGAATCTATTTTAAACTGTAATGTAATGAGCAGGACCCCCCCTTCTAAAATGAAAAGAATTTTTTTTCTGACACATCTAGTGACTTCAGGGAAGTCTAAGCAAGTTATGGATGTCAGATGAGGTCAATTTTCATCTCACAGATAACTTGAATAAGCAGAACTACTGTTACTGGGCAGACACAAATCCTAATAAAGTTCTTGAGCGACCTTTACACGCTAGTATGGTGACATTTTGTTTTTTTAATCATATCACCCCAAGCAAGGTGGTGAAGCCACTGATGCGCATGGGGGTATTTAAGAGTAGAATGATAGGAAAAAAAGAAAGCCGGGAACCACGTCCTAAACAGGAAACAAGGGATGAGCCTCTTCACTTGTTCAATAGACGTGGGTGGAGTGTGAACCGGGCGATAGTTAAGTCTATCTACTTCAATTGAGAACAAAAAAAAAAGAGAAAAGAAAAAAAAGTGAAAGAAGATTGAGGGAAAAAAAAAAGAAAAGAAAGCCGGGAACCACGTCCTAAACAGGAAACAAGGGATGAGCCTCTTCACTTGTTCAATAGACGTGGGTGGAGTGTGAACCGGGCGATAGTTAAGTCTATCTACTTCAATTGAGAACAAAAAAAAAAGAGAAAAGAAAAAAAGTGAAAGAAGATTGAGGGAAAAAAAAAAAGAAAAGAAAGCCGGGAACCACGTCCTAAACAGGAAACAAGGGATGAGCCTCTTCACTTGTTCAATAGACGTGGGTGGAGTGTGAACATTATGGTGTGATGTTTCATTACATTGGATCATTGAACCTTATTTTTATGAAAATGAACAGGGGATCTCAGTCGCTGTCATGTGTCTCAACAGCAGATTTCAAGAATGCATTCGTACAGGAGGACGCCATCTACAGCCCGTGATTTTTAAGAAATGAAAATTCCATCGTTTCTTAAATGGCATGTTTTAAGGTTTCAATTACTTTTAATAAAATGTTTTTCTTCCATTACTCTTAATTTTATTGGATTGTTAAATAGTTCCCGTTTTTCTTGGGTCCCCCTTCCTTTACGTTTCCATCCTTTACAAAACCCCATCGTTGCTCACATGTTTGGTCCATGGTATCCTCAGTAGCCTTCTGTAGAACCACATTTCGGTTGCTTTAAAATTTAGCATTTCAAAACATTATACTGTGGTTTTTCTTTTTTTGGTGTTATGTCAGTTTCATCGTTGTTAAAATATCCCTTCTTTCCGCGTCATGTTTTTTAAAGTAACTAGTCTTCACATGTAAATTCGTATTGTTGTTTCTTTTTAGGACGTGCGTTTTTTGGTGCAATGGATATAGGATCGGAATAAAAAATCGGAGATCAGATTTCCAATTCCAGTTGAATTGTACGCAAATACCCTCCATACACAGATCGAAAAAGACATGATCACCCAAAAGGTGTATCACGCATGGCACTTCACTAACGGACTGATTGTCTTTTTTGCTGCATATGTATGCATGTATATAATGTGAGGGTAAGCGTATGACGAACTAATCCATCATTTAATATTTACAGCCGCAACACATAATGTAGTGAGTCTGTGGCTCTATACTTCCAAGAGAATTTCCAAAGTTAATTTGTAACATGCGCAATGTCCATAATATTTTTTTTAGCTGTATTTTCATTTTAAATTTTTACTGTATCAGTCAGTTTAGTGCCATACGTCATACACGTTTGGGCGATCATGTCTCGAAAGACACATGACTGACTGGGTAGAAGATTATCCCGCAGTAGGTTGCCATTGCTTTCTGTGAGAGACTGGTTGTCAGCCAACGCAATCTGTCCTTTTATTTAACCCATAACTGGAGGGAAGAGACGGATTAATACCTTTCCCAAGTATTAAGTGAATGCAAGGAATTCAACTGGAATTCGAACTCGGTTTTCCGAATTCTCGTTCCGAGCTGATATCCACTGCGCCACAAGGCAGAAAAAACTTTCGATTAATGTCTTTTATAATGCGTTTAATAATAGCCACAGAGTTAAGAATATTAACTAAGAAATCGATTATTTTTCAAAAGAAATATTGTTTGTGTAAAAATGCTTTAGGTCACAGATTTATTGATTTAGCTGTGTAGTACCACATGAAGTATTCTGCAAGGCAGGATTATACAAGCGTCTATTAGGCAAAATCCATTTTCATGCCTTTTTCAAGGTCATTTCCTTGTTTCAAAATTCCGCATTTTAATCGTCTGTTAGAATTTTTTTACTGTTATATTTATTAGAAATAAAACTAAATAGTGAAGAACTGAGGATTTTTTTTTGTTTTATAGTGCGCTTGTTTCAAATGAATTTTTTCTGTTTGCCCTCAATCAGTATGGCTGATGCTAACCTTCAGAAGAACAAAACTTTTCGCCTTCTTGGACTCATGTCTTCCAATGACATCGTGGGATGATCATATTTAATCAACTGCCAAGGTCTTCTGCCAGAAAAGGTGGTTCACTGTATAGTTCCGGGCAGTTTTCCTCGTCAGGATCTATATTCTGCATTTATAAATCTACCATTCGTTTATTCATGGAATACTGCTGCCATATCTATTGTAATAAATAAATAGTGCTGCCATTATTTGCCTAGAGTTCCATGATAAAATCCAAATCAACAATATTATCGGTTTTGATCTGGGGTCTCTGCTTCAGTCATTTTCCCAACGCCGTAAGGTTTCTTCCCTGCGCCTTTTTTTTATAAATATTAAAAGGGTTTAATGTGGATCGCTATCTGCTGTACTCCTGATTATCCTTTTTTGTTCTCGCTCTTTAGCAAACAAAAGAAATGGTAATCAGGAGAAGAGCAGATAGCGATTAACATTGCATTTAAATTTTTGAAGGTCAAATTTGACAGGAAAGCATAGAGCCGGAAGTGAGAAGTGCGAGAAATAAAACTGTTATCAGAAAACTTACGGCTCAATCTAACCAACTCAACTGAAAGCTGATTAAACCTTGTTGCTAATATAGCACTGCGTTTCACCCCAAGCAAGGCGGATCCGCCACTGATGCGCAGGGGGGGGGGGGCTGTATAAAAGATTAAAAGTTTAGACAGGAGGAGAGTGAAGAGAAATACGAACCAGTTACCGAGGGTGTCAGAAAAAAAGGCAAGAGAAGAATGGAAATACAGGTGTGAAGACAGAGGGAAAGGAAAAGAACAAGATACACGGGGTGATGTAGAAAGAACTGGAGTCAAGTGGATAAGAGATGGGAATTGACATTCCATTTAAATTCCTGGAGGTTGTAGCCGTCAGGAAAGCAAGTATACGGAAGGGAGTTCCACATGCGGGAAATGCGAGTAAAGAAGCTGCTGGAGTAGAATAGTCGGCTGCATTTAGTTGATCTAACTGTAAATTGTGGGACATTGTTGCCAGTCTGGTTGCAGGAGTAAATTATTGTGGTGGGGATACCAGTAACCGAAATTCGTCGAAGCAGAAGCCATGAAAATATTTGTAGAAGAGACAGGGTGAAACCACATTCCGCTAGTGAGAAAGTGGCTGGAGTCGAGCTACCAGGTCGAGAACACTGAGACTGACCAGATATGACAACAGTTTCTATGCACGGTCGAATAAGCAAACTTACGGCGGTGGAAAAGTGACTGAAGCCGAGCTGTCATATAAGGATTAATAATATTGTTGATTTTTCTTTGGATTTTATCGAAGAGCTGTAGGCAAATAGCAGAGGCACCGGGTCATATGTGACATCAATGCACTATTGATTTATTAAGTGTTTATTAGAATGGTTACCAAAACATCCGTTAATTGCCGATTTATTCGTACTTTATAAATTGATAAATAATAAAGATTTCATTAAAACTGATTCAAATATTATTATAATTTAGTAGATGTTCAGAAGTTTATTGATTTATATATGAATTGGTAAATGATAAATATTGTATCGCATTAGTTTTAATAGAACCGTAATAGTTTTAGATTGTTGTAAATATAATATTTATTATTCATGAAAATTAAAAATCTAATAAATAAATAGTGTTTTATATTTTTGTTGCAAATTTTCAAGAGCAAAAATCAAATGTATAAGTTCGCTTTCATTTGTTTTGATTTTATTAAAATTCCTAAACATCGCTTTTTAAAACAATAAACATTACCGAGGAGTGAAGGTAGTGAAAATAATAGTGGTGTTAAGAAAAAAAAATATTTTGACACACCTTTTTACTTGCAAGCCCAAAATTTAAATATTGCCAATTGTTTTTTATAAGGAAAACGTATTTATTTACATTTTTTTCTGATTATCTTTAATAAAATGAGAAAAAGCAGACGATAAGCGTTTCCTTTAAAATGGTAGTCATTGTGGCGTAAAATAAAACCAAAATATTGGTAAATGTTCAGTTCTATTTTGGAGAAGAAATTTGATTTAAGCCATACCTGTTTACGGAAGAAGACAGCTGCATTTGATTGCCTTTATTCTCAGTTGGAAAAAAAAAACATTATTTTTATTTTTTTTTCCAATTTGTTGAAACACCTGGCAGTTTCGCTTCAACCTTCTGAGATTGATGATCGCTTTAGAAAGTGCCGAAAGCGCGTTGAAAATATTAAAATAAAGGATAAACAAAAATGATGGAAGTTGTCGCTGTTACTTTTCTGTGATTCAAACTTTTAAAAACATCCTTGCAATCCAAATTAAAAAAAAGAAGAAAATACATAATATAAACAAATGAATATTTAATATATGCAAATCATATTTTAGTTGGTCTGCCTCTAGCGTTAAATTTCGAAAAAAAATCATTTTTTATATTATCGAACGTAGACAATGTTATTAATATTAATCAAAATTAATAAATCTTATTAAGAGATCCATGCAATTATATATAATTGAATTAAAAACAGCAGTCTGTCCATCACAACCCAATAAGAAAAACTAATAGATAACCACATATCTGAGTAATTCCATAATTGATGTTGTAAAATATATTTTTAGTTGCAATCTGTTAAAAATAAGTAAATGAGAGTTATATCGGTCCTTTTCACCATTTTATGAAAACAATTTCACCCTAAGCAAGACAATAATGCCACTAAGTTAACATGACTTACTGAGGGTGTAAGAGAAAGAGATTTTTGTGAGAAGAAATGACACTAAAATTCAAGAAGACTAAAATTGGTAATTGACATTGCATTTAAATTTCTGAAGATTGTAGGTGATAGGGAATCAAATACGAGGAAGAGAGTGCGAGAAAAGAATCTTTTAGAATAGAACTTATGGTCAGATCTAGCTAGTTCAACAGTAAAACGATGACACCTAGTAGCCATCATGGTAAAGCACATTTTAATTGATGATACTATGATGGAAAAGTAACCAAAAACAGTGTCAAAATATGAAGCGGTATGCAAGAAAATGCATAAGAAAATAAGGACAAATGTGCTGAAGTAGAGAGACTGAGCACTACAAATAATGACAATATGCCTAAAAAAATAAAGGAACTAACAGAACAAAAAACCTGCTCAGCAACAGAATATATAAAAGCAAAGGACGGTACACACATACTAGAAAAAGAAAAAATATTTCAGAGATAGAATGAGTATATTGCAGATCTCTTCCAGGACAAGTGAGAGCAACCAACAATAAACAAAAATATGGATGCACCAGAAATATTAAACACCGAAGTGGAATCGTCAATGGCCAAATTGAACAGAAATAAAGCAGCATAACCAGATCGGATTGTACTAGAAATGTTGACGCCCTTAAAAGACTTTGGCATAGACAGGCTCACAGAAATTATAAACGAAATCTACAACAACGCTAATTGTTAGAGCACCGCTCCTATTTGACTACAAATGGACTGTTCCCATTGCTATATATAGCAATGGTGGATTCTCTACGAGAGAGCCGTACAGAGTCACTAGACTGACGACTCTACGACACTGTCAGCTCTCAGCCTTCGGGCGGGGGGGGGGGGCGCTCTCTGCTTCCGAGCGGAGAGCAGTAGCCCAGTCGTGGTTCCGCCGAAGGGTGGAACCACGACTGGGCAAAAATAGACAGACATATTTTTGGCCCGGCTATATGGCCGGGAATACCCACAATAAAATGACTATGTGTCACATCCAGCCTTGCGTGGGAAGACTAGTAAATACAGCCGTACGGAGTCACTAGACTGACGACTCTACGACACTGTCAGCTCTCTGCCTTCGGGTAGAGGGCGCTCTCTGCTTCCGAGCAGAGAGCAATAACCCAGTCGTGGTTCCGCCGAAGGGTAGAACCACGACTGGGTAAAAATAGACAGACATTTTTTGGCCCGGCTATATGGCCGGGAATACCCACTATAAAATGACCATGTGTCACATCCAGCCTTGTGTGGGAAGGCTAGTAAATACTGCCGTACGGAGTCACTACACTTACGACTCTACGACACTGTCAGCACTCTGCCTTCGGGTAGAGGGCGCTCTCTGCTTCCGAGCAGAGAGCAATAACCCAGTCGTGGTTCCGCCGAAGGGTAGAGACACGACTGGGCAAAAATAGACAGACATTTTTTGTCCCGGCTATATGGCCGGGAATACCCACTATAAAATGACTATGTGTCACATCCAGCCTTGCGTAGGAGGGCTAGTAAATACAGCCGTACGGAGTCACTAGACTGACGACTCTACGACACTGTCAGCACTCTGCCTTCGGGTAGAGGGCGCTCTCTGCTTCCGCGCAGAGAGTAATAACCCAATCGTGGTTCCGCCGAAGGGTAGAAGCACGACTGGGCAAAAATAGACAGACATTTTTGGCCGGGCCATATAGCCCGGAAATCCCAGATATAAACTGACCATGTGTCATATGTTGCCTTTACTGGGAGGGACGACTAAATAATGAGTCGTAGAGAGTCACTTGAGAGTCTCTAATGAGTTACTGAAGAGTCAGTGCGAGTCAGTGAAGAGTTAGTCACACTTCCGGTGGCGTACCGGAAGTAATCACGTATACACACGTTTTACGACGGATTGGACTCTTGTATCCTTCTATTGTAAATATTACTAATCACTTCTGTACATAATAACCGTCTTTCCGTGGAATACAACTTATATTCTGATTCTGTTGTTGAGTTATTCATTTATACTTGGCGACATAACGCTAATATACCGGAGGACCTCAGAAAATTAATTTTCATAACACTACCTAAGAAAGCAGGTGCAAAGGACTTTGAACTCTACCGAAAAATCAACCTAATGAGCCACATAACACAACTCATCATCCCGATTCTGATGAACAGATCGTGCAGCAGTATTGGCCCAAATATAGGACAAGAACAGTGTGGCTTTGTTAAAGATAGCAGAATAAGGAATGCAATATTCATGCGCAGAATGCTATCTGAAAGAACAATACAAATGCAGAAGGAATTGATTTAAAGATTAGGCATTTGAGAAAGTACAGCACAAAGATTTCATAGAGATGCTCGACTACCTTGACATTTTAGGAAAAGACGTTAAGATAATCAAAAATATCCATTGGCAGCAAACCGCTTGCGTACGGATAAGAAGCGAATTAAGCAGATGTACAAAAATAGAAAGGGGCGTAAGACAAGGATGTGTTTTCTCACCAGATCTATTCAATTCATATAGCGAAACAATTCTGAGAGAAATAAAACTCTTGCCAAGATTCTTCATTAGTGATCACAATCTCAACAATGTAAGATATGCGGATGACACAGTGCTGATAGCAGACACAGAAAGAAGAATGCAGGACTTCCTACAGAAGGTAGCAACAGAAAGCGAGAAGAAAGGACTGAGCATAAACTTCAAGAAAACTAAATGCATAGTCTTCAGCAAAAAGAAGACGCCAAAATTCCAACAAAAAGTCTGACTAACTAAAATAAAACAAGTAAAGAAACAGGTAATGAATTCAGCAATTATACTAAGATTGAAAGCGACGAAAGACAAGGATGCATCTTTTCACCGGATCTATTCAACTTATACAGCGAGTTTGTTCTGAGAACCCTAGAACTTATGCCAGGATTCGTCATCGAAGGCCACAATTTAAACAATATAAGGCACGCAAATGATACAGTGTTGATAGCAGACACAGATAGAAAACTACAAGACCTCCTACAGAAGGTAGCTGAAGAGAGTGACAAGAAAGGACTACAAATAAACTGCAAGAAAACCGAATGCATGGTCATCAGCAAAAAGGCTAGTATAAATGCTGATTACAGGTGAGGGACTCTAAAATCAAGCAGGTACAGAAATTTAAATACCTTGGAAGTGTTCTAAAAGAAGACGGAAAGTGCGACACTGAGATCCGAAGGCCAATTGGCATGGCGAAAGAAGCATTCTAGAAGTTGAGTAAAGTATTAAGAAACAGGACAATTTCACTAGAAACAAAGAAGAAAATACTGGATTGATATGTGATGTCTCTTCTTCAATATGGCAGTGAATGTTGGACAATATCTTCGAAGATGAAGGAAAAACTTGAATCAGCTGAGATGTGGTTCTACAGAAGGATGCTGCTAATATCATGGACCGAGCATGTGAGCAATGACGAGGTTTTGGAAAGGATGGAGACGAAAAGGAAATTAATACTGAGCATCAGGAAAAGACAACTAAAGTTCCTGGGATATGCAATGAGGAAGGAGGGCTTGGAGAACCTGATACTAACAGGCCAAATAGAGGAAAAAAAAGAGACAGAGGAAAGCAGCGGATAACATATTTGAAGGACCTGATGGAACGAGGGTTGCATAGTGCAACAGGAGAAAGCGTGCTAAGAGCCACCAGGGACAGGGAGATGTGGAAAGCCATGATTGCCCACGTCCTGAAAGGACATGGCACATAAAAGAAGAAAGAAATTTAAATACATGGAAAACGTGCTGAGAGAAGATGGAAAGTGCGATGTTGAAATCCGAAAACGCATTGGCATAGTCAAGGACGCATTTCAAAAGCTAACCAGAGTACTGAAAGACAGGAAAATCTCATTGGAAACAAAAATGAGAGTGCTGGATTGCTATTTGATATCTGCTTTTCTGTATGACAGTGAATGGTGAACGATCTCCTCAAGGATGAAGGAGAGGCTTGATGCAACGACGAGGTTTTGAAGAGGATGGAAACGAGGAGAAAACTCATAAGGAAGAGGCAGATGAGCTTTCTGGGACATGTAATGAGAAAGGAGGGCCTGGAAAATTTAATACTCACAGGATGAATAGAGAGAAAGAGACAGGTGAAAGCAGCGCGAGACCTACTTGATAGGCTTGAGCAAATGGATGGCAGAGTGGGGTTAGGGAGAGATACCAAGAGGAAGAATATTGAGAGCCACTAGTGTCAGAGCCAAGTGGAAGTCTATTGTCGCCTTCGTTCTGAAGGGGCACGGCACATGAAAAAGAAGAAGACTGGAAGAGAGTTTCACAGGCGAGAAGTATGAGAAAATAAACTGTTAGAACAGAATTCATGGTTACATCTAACTAGTACAACAGTAAAGCAGTGAGACCTAGTTGCCAATCCAGTAACACGCTTAAATTCATGCGGTCGACGTATTCAGGAGGAAATTCCAAATTGGCATTAAAAGATTTATAGAAACCACAGAGGTAAGCCACGTCACGGTCATGGAAAAGCGACTGAAGTCCAGATGCCATGTCATGATTACAAACCAATTTTTGGATATTTTTTAAATCGAGTTCAGCCCAAGCAAGGCAGTAAATCCACTAAGATACAAAGGATTACCAGGTGAAAAACTATTAAAGAACAGGAACATTAATAAGGAGTTAGAACAAAGGAAGAGCAATCGGGATAACAGCAGATAGGAAATAACATTGCATTTAAAGTTTTTAAAATTAAAGTTGACTTTAAAGCATGGAGCCAGAGTTCTACAAGGTAGAAGTGCGAGGAGAAAAACTGTTAACTATATTCAATTCGCGGACGGATGGTAGGTTTACAAATTTGCAAGATGGATTCTATCAAGAAAAAATGTTTGCACAACACAGTGAATCAACTTTCTTAACAGTGGTCCTATAAACTGATTCAATATAATCTACCGACTTGGCTGACCGCCTGCAGTATCTCTCTCACCGGCGTGACGTGGCTTCCCTGTGCCTCTTCTATAAATACTTTCATGGCTTCTACTCTGACGAACTTAAATCACTGGTGACCCTAGATGTGAATTTGCACGAGATACTAGATTGGCAACTAGATCCCACCCTTTTACAGTGAAATCGATGAAATGTAACCGCAATTTCTACTCCAACAGCTTCTTTCCTTGCACTTTCCGCCTGCGGAATTCCCTACCACATGCTTGCTTCCCCGACGGCTACAACCTCCAGGAGTTTAAATGTAAGGTCAATAGACACCTCCTAACTCACTAACTCACACCCACTCTCTCCAACTCTCTCCCTATGTACACCCTAAGTCGTCTATCACCCTCCTTCTGACATTTCCTATACCCAATCCCTCTATGCAACCCCCTGCGCTATAGTGGCAGTGGAATGCCTTGCTTGGGGTGACACGATTAAAAAAAAAAATCTTCATACCAGTCGAAAACGTTAACCCAAAATGTCTAAAAGAGTTGCTCCGCTAGAATTTAGCATCAGGAAGTTGTGGAGAGACACGATCGCCTACCTCCTGAAGGGTTACGACAGTTACTTCCAGTACCCACATATCCGTAAGTCATTTAATGATATTTAAAATGTAACTTTTTTAATAGTATTTTTATGTTGCATTATTTCGAACTTTTTGAATCATCTCCACAGGACTTTTATTTTTTATTTTTTTAATTCTTATTACACGCATATGATTAAGGTGTGCCCACAAAGAGGACTCCTGTCCTCACATTTAGACTCGGCTGTCGGAGCGCATTTAATCGTATTGTTCAAGTTAGTAACCGGATAAATCACATTTTATTTCACACAATACAATGTCTTTCTCGCCCTATCATTTTACACACAGCTTAACCGAACCGTGTTTGTCCGTCATCAAATTTCAGACTGACAATAAAGCCGTCCGACCCCACAAGCTGCGTATGTCACTCCCAACTGTTGATATTATTGTTAGTAGAACACTTACCAGTGTTTCATAGAAAACACCTTGTGATGTAATAGACTGCAAGACAGTCTTGCTTATCACTACGAGTGAATTAAATCCCCACTTCGGTTTTTATGAGCTGTATCCCTTCAGGACGTAGCCGATCATGACCCTCCACAAGCTTCTTTTTTAGCTCTTAATAAATGTTGTCTTTTATTATCTCTCTAAACCCTACTCCGCCACTATTTTATTCTCGTTAGCAATGTTGTTCTACAGAAGTATGCTGAGAATACCCTGAACAGAACATGTAAGCAACGATAAGGTTTTGGAGAGGGTAAACACAAAAAAAAAACTAGTACTTAACATAATGAAAAAACAGTTGAAATGTCTGGGGCAAGTAGTGAAGAAAGGGGGCCTGGAGAATCTGATACTCACGGGACGGATAGAGGAAAGAAGAGACAAGATAAAAAACGCGTATATATGTATACTATATATATATATATATACACAGAACTTTTTGATCTGCTCACCACTTATCTATATATGCACACAATATCTTGGTCTTCAAATTAACAAAGGGATCTCGATATGTAAAGTCATAAGTTCATTCACCTGAAGAGAGTCAACTTTTAGACTCGAAACACGGGTAGCGACACAAGTATCATTATGAACACTTAATATATCATACAAAAAGAAAGTAATATTAATAACAATAACAAAAATAAATTTACACTTTAAACAAAACGTTCACGGCTTCTCGCACTTTTTTCTTATATATATCGCTCATTCAGTGAAATGAATTAGAGCGCTCTAGCTATTGGGCGCGTATAATGATATGTGCTAAAATGTCCGTCTGTTGTATATCGACAAACAACAAACACGCATATATATAAAAATATGAAGTTATATTTTTATTAATGACGATGGACCGTGTAGAATAGGGAACAGAGAATTGAGAGAGCGCGCTTCAAATGGGTTGATGGGAGTGTAGTCGTATCTGTTGTGTCTCTCTTCACCGGCCGATCTCTGTTGCTCCTCTACTACTACCGGCGAATCCGTGTGCCGAGGTCTTTTTATAATCTCCAGAACCGGGACTTTTTCTTCCGGTTTTGTCTCACCCACGCACGCCCACGTAATTCTCAGAGACACCTGTTCTGTTTGCCTCTGTAGTTATTTCCGCTGCTGCCGGAAATAAGGTCAAACAAACATCCGTTCCTTTCAACGACCGGAAACACCCTCGCTTGCATCAGCCTTCCTCGGGTGGGGCCAGATTGTTATATTACATGCCTACTTCCACCGAATGCCCATAGCCCAGGGGAAGAGTCGCCGACTGACGCCATTTCGGTCGGGATTCAATCCTGGGTAAAAATGCAATCGGAGTCTAACCGTACTGATGAGCTGTGATACGGCGAAACAGATCTGTCTGCGGATGACAATATATATATATATATGTTACAAGTAGTATAAACTAATGAGTTAAAAATTCACTGTTTGTAGGGATTTATTTAATTAAGATTGCTCAATATTTAGTAGAGCATTATATATAGTAATATTTTTATAATAAAACATAGTTTAGCGCAACACAAGAGCCGTTTTGTTTCGGTACTTTATTAGCACCTTGCCAGACAGTGAAATATTTCTTTTTTCTGATAGGAATCATTATATATAGAAGCTAAAAACAACTTTTTACCAAATCTAGATAATTAAGGTGAGGGTTTTTCTCAGTAAACCAATAGAAAGTCAGGCCACGATGGATAGGTGAAATTTGATTGTAAGAGTAACGGGGGATAGAGACGTGAAATGACTTGAAACCCAG
Source organism: Ascarosepion bandense (assembly GCA_037127315.1). Classification (NCBI taxonomy): domain Eukaryota; kingdom Metazoa; phylum Mollusca; class Cephalopoda; order Sepiida; family Sepiidae; genus Ascarosepion; species Ascarosepion bandense. Next base: position 4,749,974 of record JBBBDQ010001661.1, on the reverse strand, counting down.
ACGTTTTTCATATATATATATATATATATATATATATATATATATATATATATATATATATTAAAAAAGGATTAATTCAACATGGAGCTCTCTTCCTGTATCATTTTTTAATATTAAAATAAACTTTTAATATTAATTAGGATCGGGTTTTTTGGAATTTACCTTCCTGCTTTTTTCCTTTGGATTGAAGTATCTGAATTAAAATACATATATATATATATATATATATATATATATAAACGTTTTAAAATTCCTAATCACACAATCCAGATTACGAAGTTAAAAAAAATATGTATTTTTTTACCTTTCAAGAAAACATGTCATATGAGTATATTTTTTGTCTTCCGTATGGAGTGAAGGAGTTACAATGAATTCATATAGCAAACTGAATAGTTTATCAAATTTAATAATTTTTTTTATATTTGTCATATGAAATGCTTAATCTTTAGTAATGCGAAAAAATATTGTTTATTATTTCTGGTCGCAGTGCTTCATCACCTTTAAGTTTTTTGTTCCTGCAATGCTGATACTTTTAATATAACTGCTACAATCAGCGTTGCTCGATTCGACTCGACTGTTTTCTTATGTTCCTATTCCTTCAAGACGTAGGTGATCAACTTTCTGTTCTTTGTAGTACTAAGCAACGCTTGGTTCTTTATCATACTTTTTCTCCTGACTTACATCCACGTAACGTTGAAGCATTAGATAACCTATAGAGGTTGATATGCTGTTAAGCGAAATCAACCAACTAACTTACCTGCCACTATATATATATATATATATATATATATATATATATATATATAATTATATCGCCCTAAGATAAGCATTTTACTAACAATGTTTTGCAGCGGGTTACATAGAAAGAAAATTATGAGAAATTAAATTATGTGACAGATTATAGAGGGTGTCAAGAAGTGGGTAAGAGAAGGATGAGAATACTGATGAGAGTGGAGTGGATGGAGAAAGGAGTATGAGAGAGAGGATACAGTTTAGTGAGATAGGAGATGACTATTGACTTTACATTTAAATTCTTGGAGATTGTAGCAAGTAAACGGAAAAGCAAGTAAACGGAAGGGAATTCCACAGGCGGAAAGTGCGAGAAAAGAAGCTGATGGAGTAGAATTTGCGTTTACATCTTATTGGTTTTTTAGTACAAGGGTGGAACCTAGTTGCTAATCTTGTGACTCGAGTAAATTCATATATAGGGGGCACCAGTGAGCTAACTTCACCGGAGCAGAAGCCGTGAAAATATTTGTAGAAGAGGCACACACACACACACACACACACACACACACACACACATATATATATATATATATATATATGTGTGTGTGTGTGTATGTATATGCGTGTATGTGTGTATGTATACGGAATATGAATTAAAATTCTCTGTTTAGACCCCTCCAATACAATATTTTTTTTCCGTTCCTCCCTTTTAATTCCAATAGAAGAATTTAAAGTAATTTTATCCCTACAATAGTAAGACGATATTATTCAAAACGGAAAATTCTTTTAAAATCTTTTGGCAGAGCAGAGTATTACATAATTTTATGTATCTATCTCTTTCTTTCCACTCTCCTTTTAGCTAGCGTTTCTTACGACTGCCGTCTGGTATGATTTTTTCTTCTTCCCCACCCCCATTTCTCCTTTAATTCTTTCCCTGTTTACCCCGTTGTTTTCTTTTCCCCCTTCTTTCTGCTTTCCTTATACAATTTAGCTCTATAAATAGATAATACTATTTACATCGAACTCTCCACTGGGATTATTTTAAATATTAATGAGATTAATAATAATAGGATCTGTTTTGGGATTTTACCTACATGACATTTTCGTTTTGTATATATATATATATATATATATATATATATATATATATATAGTGGTAGGGGTATGAGACCAAATTAAGACAATCTTAGACATGTTGAGACCAGTCTTGATATGCTAAAACAACCTTTGTACACAGTTTGGGTAATTTTTGACCATTGGTCCGAGCGTTCGCGCTCTAGTTCCTCACCCTATAAAACCGACCATGTGTCCCAACTCACTGCATTTGGCGAGCAGGTTTAAAACACTTACATAGAACATATCGGGTAGGGTTTATCATTTACCATCTCTCAGATGCGTCTCTGTCTTCGAACAGAGTTGCAGTTGAGGAAAACAGGTGCTCGATCCCGAGGAACAGCTGCACCCGCACCCACCTGCACTCGAGAGGAGATCGATAGTCGTTTCTAAAGTCAAAAAACTGAAAGTTGTGAAGAGCCATAATTACTCATGACAGTGTATAAAGGAAGAAATAGGTTTTAAATTCACTTTTGATGGCGTCCTGTCCTTGGAAGACAAATATTATTTTATTATTTTAGTTCCCGTGGTTGATATTTGTAGCATATCAATCTCAACATCGATCTCAGTGTCTTGATGCATTATTATACTGATAGTTTGCGATTTATTTATTAGTTTATTCAAATAATCTGCGATAAAATTTAAAAAACATAAGCGTAGGTTTGTCTTCTTATACAATAAAAATAGCTCAGTTTACTTCACAAGCCATTTTTTATGTTGATGCCCATACCTGAAGTATTATATAGTCGGTATTTGCGAACAAATAGTAAAACTGTTTTATTTGTTTGTTTTTTTCCCCTTAAGTTTTTTAAATTGTTATTTTTATAATCATTTCACCCCAAGCAAGGCAGGACCGCCACTGGTGTGTAGGGGGTTACAGTGAGATAAAAAAAAAAAACAAGGTACAGGAGTTATCGAAGAAAGGATAAAAGATAGATGGGAATCAAGGAGATAAAAACTGGAAATTGACGTTGCATTTAAATCTTTGAAGATTGTAGCTATCAGGGAAGCAAACAAACGGACGAGAGCTCTACAAATAGGAAGTGTGAGTAAAGAAACTGTTAGAGAAGACGAGGAGGTTATATTTAACTATTTCGGTTATAAAAGGGTGGGACTTAGGTGCCAATCTAGTTGCACGTGTGAATGTATATGGTCGAGGAACCAGAGAAAAAAGCTCGTCTGAGCAGTTACCATGAAAAGGTTTATAGAAAAGACAGAGGGAAGCCACATTACGTCGATGAGAAAGTGACTGAAGTCTAGATGCCAAGTCAGGATCAGGTATATTGTAGATTCACTTTTGGATTTAGTCGAGAAGCTCAAGATGAAAGGAGGAGCACCCGACCAGATATGGCAACATTGTTCAATGAAACCAGTATTTGATTAATCATATCATCGACTCGATTTCGATCAATGTTATCGATTAATCCATCGTCAAATATGGATTTTTTTAGTCCTGCTAGGGTTTTATATTCTCTTGATGTGGCAAGGTCGGTTGTCTTAAATGCCGCACCAAGTGTAATGAATTAATGACTTTTGTGTTTGTTGTATCGTTGGTCATTTTTGTTATAACGTTAGCGTGAATGTTATTTTCATCGCAACTTGTATAACCTTGATTTTCATAACGTTAAAACGAAGAGACTTTGGTAACTTGCTATTAGCCAGTTATAATATTTACTTAAATTCAACGTATTAATAAATCCTTTGAATAATCTAATCTAAACTTATGTATAAATGGAACTTTGTGTGTGTGTGTGTGTGTTTGTGTGTGTGTGTGTCCGTTACCTAAAGACTCCAAAACGGCTGAACCGATTTTCTTGAAAATTTACACAGTTGTATTATAAGCGTCTGCGAGTGTTTTTAGCTAGGTTTTGTGCCAAGGTACCCCCGATAAATATCGAAAATCGATAATCGAAAATATCGGGTTATGACATATCAGTGGTCCGATTTTAATCAAATTTGATACACTCATAGACAAAGACATAAGAAACGATATTCAGAAGTTTCAAAGTTGCCGTTCTTATAATAGTGCAGAAAATTTTATATCGATACCAGGAAATCAAAATTTGATTTACATCCATTCATTTTTCTTTCAGTTTACGGTTTCGCTTTAACTGGAAACAACTATTGCTTTTTAGCCTATCGTGCCAACGTCCAAAGAGTCTGAGCTCCAGGACCATGGATTAGTTTTAAAGCTTTCATTACACCCTAGCAACGCCGGGCTATACTGCTAGTTTTAGTATGAATATAGATATTTATTATTTCATTAAAAGATTCAAACCGTTAACAACATTTTTCAAAGAATGTATTTATTTATTTATTTATAAAAATTTTGCTTTATATTGTATACATTATTTTAATAGAACTTTAAACGGAAATGAATTTCGCTTTATCATTCATACACGTACACATGATTTTCTCATACACATATTTTATTTAAAAAAAAGAAAATCGCCTGAGCTTGATACTTGTATACATTATTTCACTACAACTTTAAAAGAGATTATATTTCGTTTCGACATTTACACATGTTAACGACATATAAACACATTTAAATTCTTCTATAGTTTAAATACGCTAGATATGTGCATTATTTTCGCAAACATGTAAAAATATTCATCCATTGCTTTATTACACGTGACACGTATCTGACCAGTGAAATCAAACCTCAGTCAACATACTGTTGATGTGAATTAAAAAAAATAATTTTATAAATCATTCGGCTTTAAAAAGATCTCTGAAGAAGCTTGTTAAAGTGAAACATGTTAGATTAAAGACACTTTTTTCCTACCTGTTCTTTATTATATATATATATATATATATATATATATATATATATATATAATATATATCCGAGTGAGTATAGAATGAGAGAGAAAAAAGAAAAAAAATTTCCGTCCAAAACATTAATTCAAAACAGTGCTGATATATGGTGTATAGATTTCTTCTATATAGGACATATATAGAATAAATTATGCACATGTTCTAAAACATAATTTATAATATATATATATATATATATATATATATATATATATATATATATATATATATCAATCAAATTACGTCAATTTTAAATAAAAAACAAATTTAATATATATAATTAAATTTGCTTTTTATTTAAAATTGATGTAATTTCGATTGATATATAAAAAACAAATTTAATTATATATATATATATATATATATATATATATATATATATATATAATTAAATTTGTTTTTATTTAAAATTGACGTAATTTAGATTGCTACTCGGAAAATTTCTATGTTTCTAAATTTTACCTCCTCATCTCGAAAAATAGATATTTCCGTGCAGTAATGTAAATTAAATTAATTTTAAATAAAAAAAAAAAACAGATTTAATTACATTCATATATTTATATATGCTCTACGATTTCTGTTGCATTGAGCACATTTTAAAAAATAAATGCCAGTGGAGAACTGGAGATTCTAAACCTGTTACTCCTTGGAGATATATATATATATATATATATATATATATATATATATATATATATATATAAACCTGCTTTTATGTGACGTATACTTAAGGGCTCCTGGAACATTTGTCTCGCAAACAATGTTGGCGGAATCATGTGAGTACGGATAAAATTAAAAAGACAAAACGTGGAATTTAAAATAAATAATTAATGGATATTATTAACAAAAGACATTATGTGTGTAAAAAATCAGAGGAATTCCATTGAAGATAGTTATAAGAATATCCTTGTTTTTATGTGTCTATCTGCGCGTGAGTGTACGTGTATATGTGGAACAAGCGTGTGTGATACACGACCCTATATGTGCAAATGTGTAGAAATGTTCAGTCAACAGAGAGCTAAGGAAGCGAAATCGCCCCTACGAGAGTCTTCTTTGTCTACATTCTACGATATCTAGAAACAAGACAAATAAAAGCGAGACTATATTCTTTTGCCAGAGCCACGTGGGGTAACCAGCACCATATATATATATATATATATATATATATATATATATATAAGCAGAAACATGGAGGGAGAGAGAGCTACAAATAGATATAGATATGTTTGTGTGTATTTAGAAATTGAATATTGATATATTCATGACAATAAGAAGTTATATATATATATATATATATATATATATATATATAATTTTTTGATGATATAAGTATGTAAAATGTCTACTTTTTTATATTCATTTGTTATTCATCTTTAAACTCCGCGTCGTGGATTCCAGATTTTTCAAAAATTTATTCTCTTAATAAATTCCTCCTCCAAGAACGCCTTGTTTTATTATTTTTTATTTTAGTCAAATGCGCATCTAAGTTTCCGAATTCCCCTAAGGAATTTAGAGCTTTTTGTGTACGTATATACATTTGAGTATTTTGCACGCTCTGTCAACCCAATCTCTCGGTGGGCTTTTTTTATAGAACGTATTTAAGGACGTTCATTTTTGTTTATTGGTATGTCAATATTTTATGCTTTCACAATTCAGCTTTCAATGCTAAAAAAATCACAGTCTATCCATATCTATCTATCTATCTATCTATCTATCTATCTATCTATCTATCTATCTATCTATCTATCTATCTCACAGTCTGTTCATATCTATTTATCTATCTATACATCTATTCTTGTCTTTCCATAATCAATCAACCAACCAATCTATCTATCTATCTATCTATCTATCTATCTATCTATCTATCTATCTATCTCGAATGAGTAGTCTTGAATAAGAGGATGATCTATTGGGGCATCAACAATTATCATTTTCAACTTCATAGGCCATAGGTCATAGGTCATAGGCCATAGGGTCTGATAGTTATATAACCCAATTATGTATAGATTCAAAATATTTTTATTTTTTTAATAGCTGGTGAAATGTTGTTAACAGCAGGAGGGCATGTTATACAAGGTAACCAAGAATCGTGGCAGAAGAAACTGTTAGCATAGAACTTACCGTTACATCTAGCCATTTTAACTGCAAAATGATAAGACCATGTCCCCAACGTAGTACTGCGTTTAAATTCATAAATCCTAGGTACCATAGAGGGAATTTATTAGAACAGTTATCATGAATGTATTTATAGGAACGACACAGAAAATCACATTGCAGTGGTGGAAAAGGGACTGAAGCCGAGATGCCCGATCAGGACCAATAATATTGCAGATTCTTTTTTGTATTTTATCAAGAATCACTAAAGCAGATGTGACAGAAATATTAAAATATTCAAAACAATGACAAATGGTAGCCATATAAATATGTAAGATGGATTTTGGCGATAAAAATTGTCTTTTAGCGAATCAAGTTTCTTTGCTGCAGACTTAGCAATAGATTCAATATACGTTTTCTGCTTCATGTCTGGTAAAAACGTTAGTCTGAGAAGGTGCAATAAGTCACTCTCTTGGGAGTTAGCATCAGCCATACTGAAGGAAGGTATAAAGTGTTCTTTCAGATGATTAAAAGAGAGTAGTTTCATTTTTGAGGCGTTAAAATTAACAAGCCACTTTTTGCCCCATTTAATAACAGATTGTACGTTATATCAGCTGCCAGTTGGACATTATCGAACCGATCAGACTCAGTATTAAAACAGTATTATACTTACTATTATATTACATTATATTATTTGTTTATTCTAGCTATGAACTCTACAATTTTATTTGTCTTGAAATTACTTGGAAATATGCTTCTTATAGAATATTTTGTTAAAGTTGTTAAGATCAAATATTTTGATGATGTGATTTTTACGGATATTTTATTATCGTACAACACGACATAAGTTGTTTCAATCCTTAACTGAAGAATTAAGATTCGTCAGAAAATGAAAACTGGAAAACAATGAAATGCTCACGGGTATTTCTAGTTTATTAATAATATCAGATAATTACTTTCGTAACTAACTCCAGAGTTTGACCTTTTTTGTCACCGCTAAAAATCTGTATTAAAATACACACAAAATCGAAAGAAAGGAAATCTCAGGAGCTCAATAAGTAATTTTTGCTCGCAGTAAAACTCTAATTAATAATCAATATTAAGATAAAAATCACGTCTCAATAATGTGATTTTCTTTTTTCTTTTTTTTTTGTTGGTTTTTAAATAAAATCTGGAATCATAGGTCTACAAAAAATCGGCATTAACAATAGTTTTATAGAAATTCATTTTAGTACAAAGATATCTACCTCTGATGAGGGTGCTAGAATGATCTGCAAATAGATATTAACCCGAGAACACTAACCATCGTTATATAGTACCCAGTGCAAATGACGCCATTTTAATTACAATTTAATTAAATTTTCAGTACCTAATTTTCTTACCAAAATAATATATTTTGCAGTTCCTATTAATGTTAACTCAAAATACAAATTTTGAAGTGCCTGCGTGTAAAATATTTCAAATAAATATTTATATTTAATATTTTTTGATATTTTCATGATATACCCATGGTTAGTAGTGGTGTAACTTTAATTGATGGTTAGTGTTCCAGGGTTAAATGACGTAAGGCAACAAATAAAACAAAAATTGAAGTAAAACAAGTATATTGCCAAGTTTATTGTCATTGTATAAATACATTGATAAAATATGGCGACAGTTTACTAGGCAAAAAATCTCTGCATATTCATGTAGAATGTGAGAAAAGCGTTGTCCTGAAAAGGAGAGTTTATCGCATATTGTTGCCGATAGGGAGGACTGTCTGGAACTACTGCTGAAGAGAGTCGACTGTAACTTCCGCTGCGACAGACACTACACTTTAATCACAGGCGTCTTGGTAGTCGATGGAATCCTTTGTCTGTTTTCGAGGTCTTTTTGTGCTGGATCAGCTACACAGCCATGGCCGGGGAAGTTCCTTAAACGGCAATTGCTTACAGAACATTATAATATACCAAGCTACTGTATAATCAGCATTTAACGAAGAAAAATATACAGAGGAGTAACTGAAGGATCCTGAAAACAAAGAAAATACGTCGGCAAAACATTCTTTACAAATAGCAAATGCGTCAATAAGTAAATAGTACTGCGTTTAAATTCAGAAATCCTAGGTACCATGCTTCTTATAAAATATTTTGTTAAAGTTGTTAAGATCAAATATTTTGATGATGTGATTTTTACGGGTATATTATTATCGTACAACACGACATGAGTTGTTTCAATCCTTAACTGAAGAATTCGTCAGAAATTGAAAACTGGAAAACCGTAAAATGTTCACGGTTATTTCTAGTTTATTAATAATATCAGATAACAAGTCAAGATATATGAAGAGTTACAACGGACAGGAAGATGTGGATGGCTATGATCGCCTACGTCCTGAAGGAACTTCTACTTCATGTGCCGTGTTCCTTCAGGAGGTAGGCGATCATGGACTTCCACTTGGCTATGTCACATGTCGCTCTCAATTTGCTCAGCCATATCAAGCTGGTAGATTGAAAACAGAAAACAAATCATACCAAAAATAAGATGGAAAATAAAGAAAAGTACATCAGACTGTATCAATCAATCTAGAAAATGTAAGCTTTGCTTGGCGGAAAATCGCTATAATTACCTAAATAAACGATCAGAACTCATCTTGAAATGCAGATACGAAAACAATTTTTTCTACGCTACTTGAAAACCGAAAACTAAAAACAAAAATAAACGAAAACAAGTAAAATAAATTAATCCCCGCAAAAATAAATAAGTAAATAAACAAATTAAATATTAAGCAAATTAACAAACTATAACCGTTGAGATAACACAACAGACTACCCACAATACAATAGACTACCGTATTCCTTCTCCTAGACTGGCTATTTATCCTAGTATTTATCCCAATATTGGGGAGACGTGGAAAAAATGTGCATTTGTGAGAAAGTGAACAAGACAAGCAGGAACTTGAATACAGCTTGCCGAATCCACTTTCTGCTCAAATAACCGTTATACTACCCACAAATCGATTCGATTCAAGAATATTGACGTTTATAATTCGTTGCATTTCCTTACGCGCAAATATCCTTGAGAAATCTCCTTTTTCTCTTACCAACTATGAAAGCAATTTTGGGTCAGACCAGGTTCTGTAGCCTTAATTAGCAACGAGTCTATCGCAGAAAAAATGGCAACCTACTGAGGGAAAATTTTCTTCCAAGTTAGTCATGGATCGAAAGGATATGATCGCCCAAGTGTGTATCACTTATGGCACTTAACTGACTGATTTGCTGGAAACAAACTGGTTTTTACATGACCAAAAAGAATCCGTTTCCTTTAAATATTTTTTCAAGTTATGTCCATTCTTAAAGCTGTTTAAACAAATCAATTAAAAAAGAAGTTAGCGTTATTCAGAAAAAAAATCTGTGTACAAATCCCATTTATATTGCTACTTGATAATAATAAGTCAACTGAAATTCTACATCTTCTACAAACAAAATTCTGTGACTTACGTCCGTCTGTCACACGCTTTTAAATAGTTGTACATTGACTGGTTCGAAACCCAATTTTGGAGAGTAGTACTAGCAGATAAGGGGTTACAAAGAATAAGTTTCACTAAAGGGCGTAGCTTCTTTTTTTTTTGCGTCATCCGACCTATTCAACCTGTACAGCAAAGCAATTACGAAAGAAATAAAAGCCTTGCTAGGATTCATCATTGGCGGCCACAATCTCAATAATATAAGATACGCGGCTGACACGGTGCTGATAGCAGACACGGAAAGGAAAATGCAGGACCTCCTACAGAAGGTAGCAAAAGAAAGTGAGAAGAAAAGATTGAGCATAAACATCAAGAAAACTGAATGTATGGTCACCAACGAAAAGGAGAACCCAATATGCCAACTAAAAGTCGGAGAAACTAAAATAAAAGTAAAAAAAATTCAAATACCTGGGAAGTGTTTTGACAGAGGATGGAAAGTGCGACATGGAGATCCAAAGCCGCATTGGTATGGCCAAAGACGCATTTCTGAAGCTAACCAGAGTACTGAGAGACAGGAAAATCTCACTGAAAAAGATAACAGTGCTGGATTGCTGTGTGATATCTGTTCTTCTGTATAGATGTGAATGTTAAACAATCTTATCATGGATGAAGGAAAGGATTGAAGCAGCAGAAATGAGAAATGTGGTTTTACAGAAGGATGCTGAGAATACCATGGACAGAGCACGTAAGCAACGATGAAGTGTTGGAGAGGATAAAAATGGAAAGAAAACTGATACTTAACATCAGGAAGAGACAGATGAGGTTCTGGAGACACGTAATGAGGAAGGAGGGCCTGGAGAATTTAATACTCACAGGATGGATAGAAGGAAATCGAAACATGGGAAAGCTGCTTGATAGGGATGAGAAAATGGATGGCAGATTGGGGTTTAGAAAAGATACCAAGAGAAAATAAATTGAGAGCGACAAGTGACAGAGCCAAGTGGAAGTCAGTGATTGCCTACGTCCTGAAGGAACACGGCACATGAAGTAGAAGTTCCTTCAGGACGTAGACGATCATAGCCATCCACATCTTCTTGTCCGTTGTAACTCTTCATATATTTTGTCTTGTTATTTCCGCCAAACCCTGCTCTGGCATCTGTTTGCTTAAGCCTATCAAGTAGGTCATGCACTGTTTCTCCCTGTACTTCTTTCACCCTATCCGCCCTGTGATATCAGACTCTCCAAACACTCATTTCTTATCACGTGTCCTAGAAACTTCAACTGTCTCTTCCTGATGTTACGTACAATTTTCTTTCTTGTTGCCATTCTCTTCGAAACCTCGTCTTTGCTAACATGTTCAGTCCATGGTATCTTCAGCATCCTTCTGTAGAACATTTCTATTGCTTAGAATCTTTCCTTCATCTTTGAGGAAATGTTCCAGCATTCACTGATCTAAGGTGCATAGCTTAGTACAATAAATTTTCATAACTTTTTTTGTAACAATTAAAAGTTTTTTTATTTAACATAATATTCCCACTATTGAAATGGTAGACATCATTGTTAACTAACTGATAAGACATTATCTTTCAATATCGAAATAATATATACAATTTTGTAGTAGTTACATGCTCTAATGTAAAAGTTTAATAATGAATAATTATTGCTCTCTTTAATGTTATGAACCTAACAATTTTATTCTTCGTTCTTTTATATTTGGATTATATATATATATATATATATATATATATATCGTCAAGGACCTAGGGGTCCCTGACAAAATCCAACGGAGAATCTGTCATGTGATCGATCCCGACTGGGCAGCTCAGATACAGTCATTTTCTCACCGGCGCAATGTGAATTCCCTTCCGTTGATTTGGTTCCCGGACAGCTACAATCCCCAAGAATTTAAATGTAAAATCAATAGTCATCTCCTATCTCACTAACCTGCATCCTCGCTGTCATGCTCCTTTCTCCGTCTACTTCACTCTCAGCAGTATTATCATCCTTTTCTTACCCACTTCCTGACACCCCCTATAATCTGTCACTCTTTCTCATAACTTTCCTCCTATGTAACCCCCTGCAAAACAGTGGCAATGAAATGCCTTGCTTTGGGTGATATGATTATATATATATATATATATATATATATATATATATATATATATATATATAGTCATCCGCAGACAGATCTGTTTCGCTGTATCACAGCTCATCAGTACGGTTAGACTCCGATTGCTTTTAACCCAGGATTGAAACCCGACCGAATTGGAGTCAGTCAGTGATTCTACCTCTGAGCTATGGGCGCCCAGAAGAAAACAGACTTTTTAGCGCGTATATTCTCATTATACACGCCCAATAGCTGAGAGTGTTCTAATTCATTGCTTAATGAACGATGCGTATTTGCTAGAGTAGCTACTGTTTATCAAAGTCAACCATAATTCCAGAGTGCTTTATCAGGGTGTGTGAGCGTATATAGTCACCCGCAGACAGATCTGTTTCACTGTATCACAGCTCAGCAGTACGGTTAGACTCCAATTGCTTTTACCCCAGAATTAAAACCCGACCATATATATATATATATATACATATATATATATATATATATATATATATATATAAAGCCTAATTAAGAAACAAGTGAATTTCATTAGAAACATAGGAAAGACTGCCATACTTCCGTGTAATTTAAGTTCTCCACCACAGCCGTTAATGCTCAACAATCACCTCACAGTCGCAGAGGAGACTTGAAGCAACAGAAATGTGCGAGTGAAGAAGGATTTTGAGAGTAACTTGGTCTGAACATGTGAGTAACGAGGAAGTTTTAAGAAAAATGAAAAGAAAAACAAACACGCACACTTAGAATAAGAAAAAAAGAACGTTGAAAAGTCTCAGAAACATAATGAATAAGGAGAGATTTAAGATTCTGAAACCTACTGAACATATTCAAGGCAAAAGTGACAGAGTAAAACAGCGGATAACTGCCTAACGAGCTTGTGTAAATGAATCAGAGAGCAGGTACTGCGAGGGATAGGGAAAAGTCAAACCTTACTAAAAGCTACAAAGGATATGAAGCTGTGGAGAGCTATGTTCGACTCATGTTATAAAGAGACACGGCGCACCGAATAAGAATACGTCAACTGAAGTGCTGTCTAATAGGGCCGAATAATGCAGCACGTGGGAGAAATATCTTTCTGTAAGCCCCTTTTTCAATTTTTAATCATCCGATTAAATTGTTATGTGCTTCTGCACGTGCAGAAAATTGAAAGTATTTTTGTGGAAGATATAGAGAAGCACTCGTTCAGTTCAGTGCTGGTTGTTTTGGGTGAACTAGGTCATTGTTGGAATTCTGACAGACAAGATGAACTCCAAGTCGATTAATTCCTTCAAAAGTGAAAGTGGAACAATCCAGAGTAAGGCAGCGTTTAAAAAAATAACTATAGATAGAACCTTATATATATATATATATATATATATATATATATAGTATTTACGCTCTCACACCCTGATTGAGCACTCTGTAAGAGTGGTAGACTTTGTAAACAGTAGCTACTCCGGCATTTACGCACCGCTCATTCGATAATGAATTGGAGCACTCTAGCTATTGGGCGTCTTTATACGCGCTAAAAAGACTACCTTCTTCTACTGGAGGCTCGTGGCCTAGGGGTAGAATCGCCGACTGACACCAATTCGGTCGGTTCGGTCGGGTTTCAATCCTGGGTTAGGAAGCGACCAGAGACTACGCCGTACTGATGAGCTGTCAGCGGATGACTATATGTATATATCGAAAATGTAAGAGTGAGCCAATAACCTAACACGGTTTCGCTTAACAGCTCGTCAGGGAAAACTGGCCAATTTTCCCTGACGAGCTGTTAAGCGAAACCGTGGTAGGTTATTGGCTCACTCTTACATTTTCGATTTTGGTTTGCTCTACTTTCGCTTTAAGTGCTTTGTGTACTCTGCTTTCGTATTGAGCTCTTTATTGTTAAGGTTTTCGTCTTGAGGTTTTTTCTTTCTTACGAATGCTTGACTTTTTGTTCAGGTATTTCATTTGTTTCTTTTTTTCTTCCCCTTCTTTTCCCTCTCGGTGGGTTTCAAGACGATCTCATTTGTAATTTAATTATTGCTAGTCTTAACAGAATTAGTTCTGTTGATATTGGTATTATTACTATTATATATATATATATATATATATATATATATATATATATATACCAAAGGTAGAATCGCCGACTGACGCCAGTTCGGTCGGGTTTCAATCCTGGGTTAAAAGCAATCGGATGTCCAACCGTACTGATGAGCTGCAAAACAGATCTGTCTGCGGATGACTCTATATATATAGTGTATCGAGTCAGCAGATAATTTTCATCATGAGCCGTTCTAAACGTCGTATTTTGGTTTTAATTTCATGTGAAAATAAAAAAATATTCTCCAACATTTGGATAATTTTTTATTAAGTTGGTGTGACGTCACAGAACCGCATTTCACATTTGCAAACTGCGTTTGTTATTTTTGGTAACTGTCATTGTTGCTTAGCAAAGTTTTATGTCAACACGAGATAAAATCTTTGCTGATGGTGGATGTTTTTACGTTAATGGCCCTTGTAACCTCTCTGAAGATGGCTCATGTGAGCCGAAAGCTTAGAACCAACTTATGATAAAACATAATAGACATTCACTGTCTCTTACATTTAAATGTTTAGAAAAAAACTATATATATATATATATATATGCGTGTGTGTGTATGTATATATAAATATATATAGAGAGAGAGTGAGAGAGAGACAGAGACAGAGAAAGAGCTAGGTAGTGAGTGAAGGAGAAAGAGAGACAGAGAAATAGACAGAGAAAAAGAGAGAAGAAAGAGAGAGAGATTGAGAGAAAGAGAAACATTTCACACGTTTTCAAAACTTTTGTATGTAGTATTTACGAAAGGAGAGAAATTAAAAGTGAAAAGACAACTCGTATTACAATGATCTGATTCTTGTTTGCTGCAATATAGGGAAAACGACACGTTGTATCGAGTCTTTTTAGTGCAACGCCGTTAAAATGCTCGAATCTGAGGAATGGATTAATTTTTATTCTAATTTCTTTATTTTTTTTTTTTATATAATCATTCCACCCTAAGTAAGAGACATGACTGACTGGACAGAAGATTATCCCGCAGTAGGTTGCCATTGCCTTTTGCGGTAGACTGGTTGCCAGCCAAGGCTATAGAACCCAATCTGTCCTATCATTTAATCCATAACTGGAGTGAAGAAACGGATTAATACTTTTTCCAAGGGTATTTGTCCGTAAATGAATGCAGGGAATTTATATATTACTTAAGATTAATCAACGGTAGATGACTCAACCTACTCAAAGCATGTCTTTAAAATCGCTTACACCAATTTGGTTATGTTAATTGTTTTGATGTTTGACTTCCACAAAGTGAAAAAAGCTTATCGCATCGAAATTGAATGTTCTCATTTTGAATAAAAAAATTGTATTTAATATTTTGAGACGAGTAACTGTCATACTTGAATTATTCTGAACGATTGCCTTCATCTTTCGTGTTACCGACTTCATTGTAGTAGATACAGCATTTCGTCAAAGTACATTCTAGCTATCATCAGGTGTCCATTATTTAGCTGATATGTTATATTTGTTTATTCAGTTAAGTGTCATACGTGATACATGCTTGGGTGATTATGTTTCGAAAGAGACATGACTAATTGGGCAGAAGATTTTCCCGCAGAAGGTTACCATTACTTTCTGCGGTTGCCAATCTGTTCTGCTATTTAACCCATAGCTGGAGAGAAGAAACGAATACCTTTCCAAAGGGTATTTACGCGTAAGTGAATGCAACGAATTCAACTAGAATTCGAACTCGGCTTGCGATTTCTCGTTCCGAGCCGATATCCACTGCACGACAATGCACACCGTTTGTTGATTAGTCTGTTATTTTTAACCTGTGATGTTATGTTCTGACGTCCTTCGAAATGGTAGAGTAGTTAAACATATTATTGTCATCTAAGTGGTTATAAATTCAATTCTTGGATCAGTTAGTGAAATGGTTCAGCAGAAAGGAATAAAAAAAATTCCACCAGAGAGGCGAGAAGAACAAAAGCCATTGAGATATATCTCATATTTAGCAAGCAATAGTCACCTGAATTGTCTTAATAAAAATTCAGTTACCTTATAATTAACACGTAAAGATAAATGATACACAATGACTATTTTTAAAAGGAAAGATAAACTAAAGTGGAAAGATTAAGTTGTCTGAAATGTGGCAAGAAAATAAATAAGAGTAAATATGATGTGTAGAAAAGTTAATGTTTGAAATTAAGACTCGTCTTTGATCTTACTCATTAAAATTGAACGAGCTTCTACGTTGCGCACTACGTGAACGATTGCAGAAAAATGTATAAATACGCACTAAATCAACTCAACACGAAGACACTCGATAGACTGATTAAGCTGTAGATATCTGCTGCTTTCAGGAACATCTAATAACGAAGCTCTGCCTCGATGGACTTCGGTAAATTAGGCGTTCCCATCTATCTATCTAGCTAGCTAGCTAGCTAGCTATTAATTAGAAATCTGCTTTTCTTTTTATAATACCCGCGTCTATAGAAAAACATTGGCCGGGCTTATATTTGAGTCTATAGGAAAACATTGGTCGGGTTTATACTTAAATCTATAAGAAAACATTGGTCGGATTTATACTTGAGTCTCTAGGAAAACATTAGTCGAGTTTATACCGGAGTCTATAGGAAAACATTGGCCGGGCTTATATTTGAGTCTATAGAAAATTATTAATCGGGTTTATACTTGAGTCTATGGGAAAACATTGGTCAGATTTATACTTGAGTCAATAGGAAAACATTGGTCGTGTACATACTTGAGTCTATAGGATAACATTGGTCTGGTTTATACTTAAGTCTATAAGAAAACATTGGTCGGATTTATACTTGAGTCTATAGGAAAACATTGGTCGGGTTTATACTTGAGTTTATGTCTGAATTTCTGTGATGAGGAGTTATCATTATTTACTCTATTTACATGCAGGCTAATGTCTTCACTTGTTGAGATAACAACAAAAATGATGACATTGATTATAAAAACGGAAATAAGGAGAATCATCCATATGTAAATAGTGTAAATATTATAATTGAGGCTATAGGTAAATGTAGATTTGGTATGTACTTGGGTCTATAGTTATAAATTAGACAGGTTTTTAAACATGAATCTACATAGACGTTGGCCATCCATACACGATTCCGCAAGTATATATCTGGGAGTTTTTTTTTTTGTTTTTTTTGTTTTTTAGGTGACAGGATGTTAATCCTCTGCTGAGGATGCAGGTCACTTATTCTAGGCTCTGGCGATAGGGCGTTATATATATATATATATATATATATATATATATATATTATTCTACTTTTTTTTTCTTTTTTTTTTAATCATATCACCCCAAGCAAGGCGGTAACGCCACTGATGTGCAGGGGGCTACATAAGAGTGAGAAGATTAGAAAAGAGAAAACCGGAAACCACATCCTAAACAGGAAACAAGGGATGAGCCTCTACACCTGTTCAATAGACGTGGGTGGAGTGTGAACCGGGCGATAGTTAAGTCTATCTACTCCAATTGAGAAAAAAAAATAGTGAGAAGATTAGAAAAGAGAAAAACCGGAAACCGCATCCTAAACAGGAAACAAGGGATGAGCCTCTTCACCTGCACGACTCGTCGTTTCATGCCCTATGCAATCATCACGTGCTTATAACTGTTCAGGGATTTGAATTTCCAGTCCTCGCGATGTTAGCGTAGCTATATATCATAAATCTGAGATGATATTTTTGACTTTGTAATCATTTTTTTAATTTTACAATCTAATTGAAACTAAAACTTAAAATTAAAAAGTGAAAACGCAAATAAGAAAAAAGGAGAATATTTTTCGGGTAAAGGTTATTCGTAAGATACACATGTATTAATGGAATTTATTTTTTGTTTTTAGCTTAGGAAAATAATAATAATAAATAGTAGTAGTAGTCAGTCAGTCAGTTAAACGCCATACGTGATACACGCTTGGGCGATCATGTCTCGAAAGAGACATGACTGACTGGGCAGAAGATTATCCCGCAGTAGGTTGCCATTGCTTTCTGCGGTAGAATGGTTGCCAGCCAAGGCTATGGAACCCAATTTGTCTAGTTATTTAACCCATAACTGGAAGAAATAGACGGATTAATACCTTTCCCAAGGGTATTTGCGCGTAGATGAATGCAACGAATTCAACTGGAATTCGAACTCGGCTCCCCGAGTTGTCGTTCCGAGCGGATATTCACTGCACCACAACGCACATCCAGTAGTAGTAGTAGTAGTAGTAGTAGTAGTAGTAGTTTCTATATACACCTTTCTTCTAGTAGTAGTAGTAAAAAGGTGTATATAGAAAAATTTATATCAACTCGGATCAACGTATTTGAGAAAATATTTATTTCTATCATTGCATGTAATCATATATTCACTGATTTTGTTTAGTAAATTAGAACTATTTTTAGTGTTTTAATATAACAAGTTTTTTCTCAAAGGCATAAATTACATCTATTTCATATCGAGTTATAAGATTCAGGATTTTAACAATGATATTCAGGACTTTTTTTTTGGTGTTTTTTTAATTACCAGAAATATTTTGAGAGGGCAGTGCTGTTACTGTATTTAATATTACCTAACGCGAATATATATATATATATATATATATATATATATATATATATATATATATATATATATATATAAAGATAAAGAGAGAGAGAGAGAGAGAGAGAGAGAGAGAAAGAGTGAGATGGGGGTGCATTACAGTGTACGGACCCAACCATTCTCTTCCCACACATCATACAATCTTTTTTTTTTTATCCACCAATATAATCCGAATCTCCTCTTTCTTTTTGTACAATCCCCCTTCCTTAGACAGTCACTCAAATCCTCCTTCTCCTTCCCAATTTACTTTTTATTTTTTATTTTTTTTTTGTAATTTGGTCTGCTTGCAGGTGAAACGGGTAAAACGCAGTTTCATTTCAGGTGTTTCTATCTCTGTCCAATTCCTAACCTTAATGTTTCATGACCAAAATCTCGGGTTTGCGACCCCCACCAAAAAACAAAAAAAAAACGAAAACAACAAACAAGAACAAAAACAAAATGACTGTACCTCGGGAGCAGCATGTGGTAAAACAATAAACAAATGAACCCAACGGAAGAGCAATTTAAAAAAAAAAAGTATTTTTCTCGCTTCTACCTGTTTATGCTTAGAAAAAGGCATGAGATAACTGATGGTTGCACAGGGAAGGAAAGCCGAACACGAATTGAATTAAAAATTAAATAAACAAAAGAAAAATATTTTTTTAAAAATGCAAGCGAAACTAAATTAACAAAAAACAACATAGAAGCAAGAAAACTTATACATGCAAAGGAATATGAATCTTGCAAAAATAATCCCGAACCAAGGCATCGTCTTAATAAAATTTGAACATTAATTTCTTGTGGTTTATCGAAAGTTGCAATTGAAGAGCAACTTAAAATGCCGGAAAGTGTGATATAATAATTTTCAGTATTTTCTACCTAAAATAATAATTTTTAGAAACCTTGGTTATTTATTATATTGAATAGTTAAAAATATATTATTAACTTTAAAACTAAAGCAGTGTAGATAAAATAAAAATTGGTACTACATAAGTAAATAGGTTCACTCGTAAAAAATGACATAAAATAAAAACTAGTACGACTGAAATTATGGTCCACGTAACAAAAATTAGAAAAGAAAATGGAAATAATACGTGCAGATTTAGTCAGTTAAGTGCCATACGTGAAACATGCATGGGCGATCATGTCTCGAAAGACTCATGACTGACTGGTCAGAAGATTGCCATTACTTTCTTCGTTAGACTGGTATCCAGTCAAAGCTATAGCAATCAATCTGGTCTGTTATTTAACCCATATAAACGTATTAATACCTTTCGCAAGAGTACTTGAGCGTTAATGTATGCAATGAATTCAACACAGATTCGAACTCGGCTCCCCGATTTTCTCATTCCGAACCGATATCCACTGCACAACAACGTACATCCGCATATTAGCGTTCGAAAAAATATGTTGATTTTTTTTTATAATTTTAAAAGAGGGCCCTGTTCATAATATTTATACAGTGTAAAATTGATCCCTGATTTTTTATAAAGTTACTGGAAATTTCTGTTTACGAATTTCATGTTTTAAACTGTGTTTATGGCTTTTTAAATTTTTTTTTATCTTCGTACGAGAATAGACATTATTTTAAAACAAAAAATATTTTAAGAAAAACAATTGCATATATACATTTTTATGTTTTATTTTTTAAAAATATTTTAAAAGACAATTGTTTGTAGGAATATATTTTTAAAAAATTTACAAAAATCATTTTTACAAAAATCATTTTTACAAAAATCATTTTTACAAAAATCATTTTGTCATTAAAGAATAGACGTAAATATTTTTAAAATAGTGGAGATTTTTTTCATTAATAAACAAAAATTTACATAAATATGAAAATATATGCAGATATCAATGACATAAGCCCATTTTCAAGGTACAATATTTGTAAATAAAAGATAACTTTGTAAAAATCAGATATTAATTTTACACTTTATCTATATAATGAAAAGATTTTCACTTCCAAATCGATAAAAATATTAAATATTAATATTTTTTGATTCTAAAAAATATAAAAAGTAAAGGTCGGTCTAATGAATGACAATCTAGAAAAAATATTCTCCAAAACATATTTCCTGATATTTTACAAGTTTAAATTGTGCCTAAAAAGGAAATATTCTTTTCTGTGGTGCAACATTTTATTATGGCTTTAAAGCTGCATTTATTTTTTTATAAATGTAAGAGAAAATGAAAAAACAGTATTAGTTGCCAACGCGTTTCATCCAATGTGGACTTTTTCAAAGCAAAAAAAAAATTAAAAAAATACAAAACAAAAAACGAAATGAATTTATTAACAACTAATTAACTAATAACAACAAAACAAAATGTTCTTAGCAACTGAAAGAATTTAAAGAACGCTATTTTTATACTGTTAACTGAAAATTACGTCAAATACTGTCATGTACGGAGATATTGTTTTTACAGCTGTGTTGACAAATTCCATCATTTTCTCTCGATTTGTGAACGTTTGTTTGAGAGAGTAGTAATTCTGTTAAAAAAAGGTGAAACAGGGAAAAAGCCTGGGCGTAGATTATTATTTGGGTAATATTCAATGGCGGCACTCTCGAGGATTTTCCTTCTATATGAGTTATTTTCTTTTTTATGAGTGTAGCATTTTGAAAATCAAAATTACGGTTTAATTTATTTCTATGCATGACTAGTGCATTAGCTAAGTAGTTATTACTGAGGTCGCTTTCGTGCTCGTAAATGCGGTTTTTAAATTTTCTACTTGTTTCTCCAATATATTGGGAGGAACAGATTTGGCGATTTATTTTATAAATGCCTGCTTCAGAAATATTGTTGTTATTAGTGTTTGAGAATCTGAGTATATTCATAATGTAAGTGTTTGTGACTATTTTAAGATTATTTAGATGAGATAGGTTGTTCTGGATTATGGATGTGACAGAGTTGGTCAATAGTTGGTAAGCAACATTTACTTTTTTCATTATATATTCATATAATATATGCACATATATTAAAAGCAAGCATAAGAATAAGAAAAATACTACCATACTACTCACCATAAATTGGTGACTCAAAAAATTATAGCAAAAAAATAAACAACAAAACGTTAACCGATTATCGCTCCATGTTCTTCTGAGTTCAATCGAAGACAAAAAAAAAAAAAGGAAAGAAAAATAATGCGAGCAAAGCAGTCACAGGAATCACAAACAGATTACATCAGTGATTCTCAATGTAGGCAATGCACCTTCCTGAAGCGGTAGAAAAAGCCATTTGAGCCGTTATCCATTACACTACCCCCAAATCTAGGCTTACAACACCAGGTATTTCAGAGCGGTATGTACTGACAAATTTTAACGTCCTTCAAGGCTTGAGAACCGGAGATTTAACGTGACATGGCCGTAAAAAGAATAGTATGCAATGTAAGTCAGAGACAGATTAAATTAAACCCAGAAACATTTTCTTCTACTTCCAAAAGTAAGGCTGCTTAGACTTAATATCTAAACTTATTTATAAATAGAACTTTGTCTGTGTGTGTGTGTGTCCGTTACCTATAGACTCCGAAACGGCTGAACTGATTTTCTTGAAAATTTACACAGTTGTACTATAAGCGTCTGCGAGTGTTCTTAGTTAGGTTTTGTGTCGAGGTACCCCCAATAAATATCGAAAATCGATAATCGAAAAAATCAAGTTATAGAAGTGTATTGATACACTCATAGACAAAGATATAAGAAACGATATTCAGAAGTTTCAAGGTTGCAGTTCTTACAATAGTGCAGAAAATCGATAATATATATATATAAAAGGCAAGATGTTTGTGTGTGTGTCTGTTTATCTGCCTGTATGTCTGTATTTTTTTTAGCCCTTTTATTTATGTTTTTGCTTCGGGTTTGGCTCTAAGTAGATATAATTGTAGTTCTTTGTCTCATCCATGATACCATTTACTCAGAGGACTTATTTAGCCTTCAAAATTCAGTTTACGACGAAAAAACCTATTTGATATCGATACCAGAAAATCAAAATTTGATTTACATCCATTCATTTTTCTTTCAGCCTACGGTTTCGCTTTAACTGAAAACAACTATTGCTTTTTAGTCTTTTGTATCAACGTCCAAAGAGTCTGAGCTCCAGAACCATGGATTAGTTTTAAAGCTTTCATTACACCCTAGCAACGCCGGGCTATACTGCTAGTAATACGTATATAGCGCTTTCATCTGGTAAATCAAATGTGCTTTGCTGACTACGACGAAAAACTAGTTAACTTTTTTATAGTTTTTTTTTGTCCTCTCGTTTGAATTCACCACTTTATAGTGAGAAATATCTTTTCTCTATTTTTGCTTTTTCCTTCCATAATGATCTGAATATAAGTGTACATAGTATGTGATTATATACTTTTCAAAATGTCCATTTTGAAGACATAATAAAAACAAATTTTGGAAAACGCACTTTTAATGAAAACAGTATCCAAGTTCAAATGTCTATATTACTAGAACAAAAACCAATCAGTGACTAATCTGGTGAAGATTGGTGCATCCCCATCAGGGCCTGTGACTACGTAAATGCAAAGGAAACGAGAAGTTTCCTTTTTTGTAAACAAGTGTTTTTAAAAGTGCCAGCCAGCTCCTGTTATTATGTATATTCATTACAGCCAGTCATTCGTATTTGATTATATTTCACGGCATAAACACACGACATTAAAACCACATTCCGCAAGAGATTTGACAATCTTAAGAATAAAAGGATTAAAAAAGCAATGTAAGAATATATATATATATATATATATATATATATATATATATATATATATATATGTGTGTGTGTGTGTGTGTGTGTGTGTGTGATGTGCAGGGGGCTACATAAGAGAGTTAAAGTTTTAAACAGGGGGAGAGTAAATACAAAGACGAACCAGCTACAGGGGGTGAAAGAGAATGGGCAAGAGGAGGATTTAAGGAGTTAAGACAGTTACGAAGATAGAGAGAAAGGAAAAGAACAAGATACACGGGGTGATATAGAATGAGATGGAGTTAAGTGGATAAAAGATGGAAATTGACTTGGCATTTAAATTCTTGGAGGTTGTAGCCATCAGGAAAGCAAGTATATGGAAGGGATTTCCACAGGCGGGAAGCGCGAGAAAAGAAGCTGAAGGAGTAGAATTGTCGTCTGCATTTGGTTGATCTAACTGTAAAAGGTAGGACATTGTTGCCAGTCTGGTTGCCCGAGTAAATTTTTATGGAGGAAGCACCAGTGACCTAAGTTCGTCAGAGCAGAAGCTATGAAAATATTTCTAGAAGAGACATAGGAAAGCTACATCCCACCTATGAGAAAGTGGCTGGAGTCGAGCTGCCAGGTCGGGACCAGTCACATTACAGATTCTCCTTTGAAGCCTGTCAAGAACACAGACGAACAGCAGGGGCGCCTGACCAGATATGACAACATTGTTCCATGAACGGTCGAATGGTTGATTTGTATATGTGCAAGATGGATTCAGGCGGCAAAAAACTTTCTGGCCCGACACAGTGACCCAGTCTTCCTATCAGTGGATTTAGCTATTGATTCAATGTAATGATTCTACTTTAGGTAGGAAGATAGGGTAAGACAGAGGAGGCGCAGTGTATCGTTTTCAGGGAGACTTGCTTGGTCCATGCTTATGGGTGGCAGGAGAGATTGCCAGTGATGGTTAACAGATAGGAGTTTCGTTTTAGAGGCGTTGAAATTTACGAGCCACCTCTTACCCAAATCCACCACTGAATGGACGTCCTTCTCGAGATCAGTAGCGAGGTTATGTTGTTCACCTCGCCAGATTTCTTACTGATGCGTGAGTAGATGGTGGTGTCATCTGCGTAGATGCCTACCCTGTGATTTTGGATTTGATCACGTCTTTGACTATAGGATTATGCAGTATGTCCCATCTAATGGTTTTAATCCTGATGCTCGTATGAGCCAGCTAGTGAATACTTCCGGGTCAGCTATTACTTAAGATTTGATAAATAGCAGAGATTGCGTGATTGACTTTAGTGCGAACCGATTTTCTGTTATGTCGGGTTTGCACTCGTTCTTTCATTTGCAGGCATTGGAGTCACTGTATATTAGGTTCAGGAGGCTGTCTCTCTGTAAACAGAGGGATTGCCTCCTTAGACTTCATGTTATCAGTGTCTAATGTTTATAGTAAAAGGAATAGAAGAGAAAAATAATTCCCTCAATTTTATTTATTTTCCTGCATTTATGCATTTCATAGTATTTTAGTATTTATTGCCAAATGAAAATTGAATGGTTCTTTTGTTATAATTACTTTGCAAAATTTTACAAAGCAAGGAAGCAAGGATGAATTCGTCCGAATCACCTTAAATTTTCTTCATTCTTTCATTGATGAAACTGCAATATAGGTAATTATTAATATTTATAAATTCATTTGATGCACATGCTATTGTGTAATATTAACAAAAGAACACTTCTATTTTTATTTAACAAGTATTCACTTGGCAATAAATACTAAAAAATAGTATGAAATACATCATTTTTTTAAAAAACTGTGATGGCCTAATAATTATGGCCGGTAGTATATATATATATATATATATATATATATATATATATATGTGTGTGTGTGTGTGTGTGTGTGTGTGTGTGTGAACAACTTCTTTATACCACAGACCATAAATACAGATTCAAATCGGCAATAAAGCATTTTTTTAATTTAATCTTTAGCAATCCTACTTACAGGCCAACACATCTTTAGAAGGAATTGTTGGCCTACTTTTGATGAAAGCAAAAAAAGATATCGGATTAAAGTGAATTATAAATGAGAACGGCCAAAGTTGGAGCACTATTATAACAATTTTATTAGAAAAAATAATTCACGAATAAGAAAATACTAAAGGCTCCAACAGAGTATAAAAAGAAAAAAAATTGATATTCACTGCCCTCCAAATACACAAAGAGAACGAATTAAATTCTCTTTCTGTCTGCAAAGTCCGGTTGATGTAACTTGATGTGTATAGCTTCAAGTATACACATATAGTTTGTGAAGCGCTCTCGGTGCAGAACAGTAAAGCAGTAACATTTGTCTTTATTTAGTTTAATTTCAAATGACCTAATTTTTTTAAAAATAATTTTATTTTAAATCCTATATCTTTTTATTCCCTTTTATTAATAATTATGCCTTTTTAAGTAAAGGCCTTTTTCTAATACTTCAACGTTTTGGGGAAATTAGGTTTTTGAATTTGTCCAGCGTCTGTAATATTTTAAAAAAATTTTTTTCTTTAGTTTCTTTCTTTTTCCCTCCCTTCCTTCTTTTATCTTTCTTACCACCTTTTTTCCGTGTTGCTTAAACTTACGTCGATTTAACACGGCTGTCAGTTAATTTTTAGTTACATTCTCCCTTTTTTTTGCGAATCCAGACGATGTCAATTTTTTTTTCTTTTCTTATTTATTTGATTTTATTCTATCTTTTTCTTTTTCTTTTTCGTTTTCTTTTTCTTTTTCTTTCCCTTTATTTTTATTTTTATTTTATTTTATTATTTATTTTTTAATTTCTTTGCAATCTATTTAAAAAGGAAAAGTAGACTAATTTTTCTCCAGTTTCTGAAAGTTTTTTTCTGTTGCTGAGGTGATGTGTCGTCCCCCGTGGGGATCTTCATATCGAAATGTCCATTCAACATCTTTGAATTAATCCTTTTTTAATATATATATATATATATATATATATATATATATATATATTATTTACACTCTATCGAAATAACATGAAAAGTGCTCAGTATGGAAGACAGTGGTTTGTAGATATAGTCAGTTTGAACCTAGTAATCAGCACTTCAAATTGACTGTTTCATGTTTCACACGATCATCAGACCAAGTGTCAATACGTTTTTAGGTGGCTATATATACAGGCCACTAAAGAACAAAGAAAAAAAGAGAACGCACAAAGTTCGCAGTTCTTTATTTTATGTCTAACCAACAGTATAGCCCGGCGTTGCTCGGGTGTAATGAAAGCTTTAAAACTAATCCATAATCTTGGAGCTCAGACTCTACCTAAAGAATATTTGTGTGACGTTTGGTGAGAATCTGAGAAAAATTGTGGATTTGTATAAAGGACATTCAGACAGATAAACAGACACACACACAAACATCTTGCCTTATATATATATATATATATATATATATATATATATATATATATATATTATCAATTTTCTGCACTATTGTAAGAACTGCAACCTTGAAACTTCTGAATATCGTTTCTTATGTCTTTGTCTATGAGTGTATCAAATTTGATTAAAATCGGACCACTCCTTCTATAACTCCATTTTTTCGATTATCGATTTTCGATATTTATCGGGGGTACTTTGACACAAAATCTATCTAAGAACACTCGTAGATGCTTATAGTACAACTGTGTAAATTTTCAAGAAAATCTGTTCAGCCGTTTCGGAGTCTATAGGTAATGGATACACACACACAGACAAAGTTTTATTTAGAAATAAGTTTAGATTAGACATTTTCTGGTGCTTATTGTAAAATCATTTTCTTTACTTAATTTATTTATATATTATTTCATTATTAAAACGAGGTTTATTAAATTTAGGCTACAGCATTTTATTAAAGTTTTTAGTTATGATGTTGTTTTTAGGTAGCGTAGCAGCAACTTACAAAATCTGTACAATGAACTCTGACTATTCGTTTAGGTGTTTATAATCTTCTATGCTGAGGATACCTTGACCGAAACATATGATTAACGACATAGTTTTGGAGAAAAATAAAATAAAAAGGAAACTAATACTTAACGCCAGAAAGAGAGAGTTGAAGTTTCTAGACTATATGCTATATGATGAGTAAGGAGGGCTTAAAAAATCTGATACTAACGAGACAGATAGAGGGCAAGAGGGGCGTAAGAAGACAGCGCATAACCTACGTAGTGAGCTTCAGTAAATGGAATATGGAACAGAGCTGAAAAGAAATTTAAAAAAAAAACGACAAAGTTTATAAAGAGACAAAAGTTGTGCAGAGCCATGATCGCTTACGTCTGGAGTGGACGTCTGAAGTGGACGTCTGGAGTTGTCACGGCGCGTAAAGAAGATCCCAGATACAAGTTTGGCACAAGAAATGTATCTCTTTCCATTTTCTCTCTAACACTGGTTTTATTTCCTTTTACGTCTTTTTCAAGTGCAATGACTACATTAATTCCATAGCTAAATCTGCTGCCCCGAAGGTTGGTTCCCTTTGTAGGGTTAGAAAGTATTTTTCGTCTAAATTCATCTTTTTTTTAATCGTTTCAAGGCGATAATGCCACTGATATGCAGGGGGCTACATAAGTGTAAAATGATTAATTAGAAGAGAGTGAAGAGGAAGACGAACCAGTTAGAAAGAAGCAATAGAAAGATGAGAATGCAGGTGTGATGACAGTTTCAAAGGTGGAGAGAAAGGGAAGTATATACGGGGTGGGGAAAGAACTAGAGTCAAATGGTTAATAGATGAGTATTGACTTTGCATTTACATTCCTGGAAGTTGTAGCCGTCAGGAAAGCAAGAATATGGGAGCGAGTTCCACAGGCGGGAAGTGCGAGAGAAGAAGCTGCAGGAGTAGAATTGTCGTCTGCATTTGGTTAACCTAACTGTGAATGGGTGGGACCCAGTTGCCGATCTGGTTGCACGAGTAAACACCTGTTGAGGAGGCACCAGTGACTTAAGTTCGTCCGAGCAGAAGCAATGAAAGTATTTATAGAACAGACAAAGAGAGACCACATTTAGTCGGTGGGGAAGTGGCTGTAGTCAGTATCTATCACATTACAGATTTTCCTTTGGAACCTGTCGATAACACTGAGGTGAACGGCAGGAGCGCCTGACCATATATAGCAGCAGTACTCCATGCACGGACGAATGGTTGATTTGTATATACGCAGGATGGATTCAGGCGGGAAAAAGATCCTGGCCCGACACAGTGACCCAACCTTCTTAGCAGTGGATTTAGCTATGGACTCGATGTATTGGTTCCATTTGAGATCAGAAGAGAGGGTAAGGCCGAGGAGGCGCAGTGTATTGCTGTCAGGGAGAATTGCTTGGTCCATGCTTATGGGAGGCAGGAGAGGTTGCCTATGATGATTGACAGACAACAGCTTGGTCTTAGACGCATTGAAATTGACAAGCCACTTCTTGCCCCAAGTCACCACAAAGTGTAGATCCCGTTCAAGGTCAGCAGCGAGATTATTTTTGCCCGTCACGACGGGTTTCTTACTGATGCGGGGGTAAATTGTGGTTTCATCTGTGTAGATGCCTACTTGATCTCATCTGGGAAGTCATTGATGAAAACAAGGAAGAGCGTCGGGCCCAGGATAGAGCCCATTGGGACACCAGCATTTGTGCTGTAGGAATGAAGAGGCATGCCCATTCAAAACGACCTTCATTTTGCGGTTATTTATAAAAGATTGGATTAGATTAGGTAATACCGTAACCCCGTAGCTTGCATAGAAGACTAGAGTGCCAATCCCTGTCAAAAACCTTGGAGATGTCCAGAGCAACAGCACGAGCCTCGCCTGACTCATCAAGTGTCTGGAGCATGTACTCCGTAACGGTTGTTAGCATGTCGGCCGTGGACCTGGCAAAGCGGAAGCCATACTGCCTGTCAGAGAAGAGTTTGTGGGCAGTAAGGTGTTGAACTATTTCAGCATTAATTATGGCCTCGAACACTTTCCCGAAAAAAGTTCTTACACATCTTACACACACACACACACACACACACACACACACACACAAACACACACACACACACACACATATATATATATATATATATATATATATTATCTTACACATATATAAATCTATCATCTGCCCGTGTATTGAATAATGCTGTCACATCTGGGCGGGTGCCCCTGCTATTCATCTCGGGCTTCTTGACAAAATCCAACGAAGAATCTGTAATATAATTGATACCAACCTTGTAGCTCAACTACTGTCATTTTCTCACCGACGTAATGTGACTTCCCTCTGTCTCTTCTACAACTACTTTCACGGCTTCTGCTCTGATGAGCTTAGCTCCCTGGTGCCCCCTCTGCATGAATTTACTCGAGCTATTAGACTAGCAACTAGGTCCCACCCTTAAAGTGAAACCAATCAAGTGTAACTTCAACTTCTATTCTAACAGCTTCTTTGTTCGCACTTAACCGCATGTGGAATTTTCTTCCGTATACTTGCTTCCTTGAAAGCTACAATCTTCAAAAATTTAAATGCAAAGTCAATTGCCATCTCTTATCTTCTTGGTTCACATCCTTTCCCTGACAATCCTTGTATTATGTTCTTCTTCTTTTCCACTCCACTCTCATGCAACTCTCTTCACACCTGTATTCTCATATTTTCTTACTCATTCTCTGACTCCCTTGTAATTTGTTCCTTTCTCATCACTTACCTGTTCTGTAACCCCCTGCGCACCAGTGGCAGTTCTGTCTTGCTTGGGGTGAAATAATTAAAAATAAATAAATAAATAAAATTAAATAAAATTAAATTAAATTAAGAATCTCCCACCCTTCTTATTTTATAATTTGAAAAATTCATTTCTGTATTTAATACAAAAGAGTATATATGCTTTTGCTTTGTGCTTGTCTTAGTTCGTAAGTCCAGAAATCGTTGCAAATCTATCTACTCACCATTCAAAAAAGTTCCCTAACTCCTGCTAACGAGAAATATTTGTCTAATGAGAGTGCACACGTGTTTGTATCTTACATACAGGATGTAATTATATTCGATTAAAAGAAAAGAACTCGCTCAACGAAGTTAACAGTCAATGACACAAATTAAAGATCGCAGTTACAAATAAATTAGAAATTGATAATTAAATAAGAATATGTGTTATATAAACAAAAACGAAAGCCAAGCGATGTGTGACGACTGAGTTGAACTCTCCAATGTAAATGACAGATGTAGAACATTTTAACATGAATTAATGCCCCTGACTTGTTTCAATGAATAGAACAGTTTGTCCTATTAACCGCCAATGTTGTTAATTTTTATTTATTGCCAATTTCATTCTTTCTCGTTGCTTTTTTATAATTTGACTTGAATGCTTTGATAGCACTTCCTCCTCCTCTATTATTTTTATTTGGTTCATATTAATATCATTTTCTTTAGGGCTTTCTTCTTCTTTTCTTTCCTTTATTTTCCTTGCTTTTATCATTTTCGCGCGTTTTAATTGTTAATGCCCTGCCTAATTTAGGAGATAAATTCTGAGGCCGGCCAATATTTTCTCAAACTTTAAAACGGTCTAATGCCCTTTTCTTTCAACCCCTGCGTCTCCTATAAGTACTTATTTCTCTGTGTTATAGAGTTTTTTGTTTCATTATTTTCTCTTCTCTCGACTTTCCTTCTTCGACTTTTGTTTCCCAGATTACCCTTCCCTTTTCTCCTCTTCCTTCTGCGCTTCTTTCTCTTCTTTCTTCCCTCAAAGAAAGATGAACATTTTACAACCTTCTTTCAAAGGTTCAATTTTTTTTTCCTTTTCCATTTTAACCCATACACGAACAGCGATTTACGTGGGTCATTCAATAAATAAGGTGAATTTTGGAGTATAAGGACTTCTAATACAGATAGAAGTTTATTTTTTTAAACATTTTTTTCTTTACTTCTTTTTCAAAAGGATTTAATTTTTTTGCAGATTGAAAAAAAAACCTTGAGAGTTTTGGAGATTAACAAAGATGGCAGACCAAGAAACATGCCCCAGAATTGAACAGAGGTCAGTTATCAAGTTTTTGGTTGCTGAAGGGAGCAAACAAGTTGAAATTCATAGGAGAATGTCAACTGTGTATGGTGCTGCATGTTTCAGCCAAAACATTGTCTACAAGTGAGCTAAATTGTTTAAAGTAAGACGGAGCAGTGTTGAGGATGAAAACAGGCCTGGGAGGCCGACAGAAGGGAAGTCTCCTGAGGTGATCGAATCAATCAATGACCTCATTCAGTCTTACAGAAGGGTGACAGTCGATGGCATTGCAAGGACTTTGATCCTATTTGTTGGAACAGCACACAAAATTAAACATGATGATCTTGCCTACTCGAAGGTCAGCTGCAATGCCTCACACAGCAGCCTAAACGGTGTAGACCATCAACGAGCTGGACTGAGAACTGCTCCCTCATCCCCCTTACAGCCCAGACCTTGCTCCTTCAGACTTTCACCTGTTTGGTCTCTTGAAAGCATTCACGAGAGGCACGAAGTTTGAAAGTGACGATGAAGTCAAAAGTGCTATGAGCGATTGGCTGAGACATCAGTCCAAAGATTTTTACGCTGAGGGAATACGGGAGCTTTCAAATGGGAAAAGTGTGAAACACTGCTAGGAGACTACGTTGAAAAAAAAAAGTAAGCTTCTATCTGTATTAGAAGTCCTTATACCGAAAAATTAACCTTATTTATTGAATGACCCTCGTATTAAGCTTAGCTTAGCTGTGTCACAAGGCCGAAAGTATGGCGGACTCTGTGAGGATCGAACTAACAAAACCATAATTTATCTAGCGTGATAAGCTTACTAAACACCACGTTGAAGTGTCTTTAAATGATTTACGATACGTAGTTTACGTGTGGCACAAGGCCGAAATTGTGGAGCATCCAGTAAAGATCGAACTACTCAATCGTAATTGATCTAGCGAAGTAAACTTGTTGACCATTACATCACCTCGAAGTGCCCTCACCTTTGTAAATACATACGTATATATGTGTGATAAAATATATGTGAAATCAACCATCCGACCGTGCATTGAATACTGTTGTCATATCTGGTCGTACGCCCCTGCCATTCATCTCAGGGTTCTCGACAGGCTCCAAAGGAGAATCTGTAACGTGATTGGTCCCGACCTAGCAGTTCGACTCCAGCAACTTTCTCACCGGTGGGATGTAACTTCCCTCTGTCTATTCTATAAATAACTTCATGGCTTCTGCTTCCGATGTGCTTAGCTCTCTGGTGCCCCCTCCATAAGAATTTACTCGAGCAACCAGACTGGCAACAAGATTCCACCCTTTACAGTTAAATCTACTAAATGCAGCCGATACTTCTACTCCATCAGCTTCTTTTCTCGCACTTACCGCTTGTAGAACTTCCTTTCGTATATATGCTTTCCTGACGGCTACAATCTCAAAGAATGTAAATGCAATGTCAATTTCCATTGCTTGTCCACTTGCCTACAGTCCTTCTTTCGTCCTTTCCCCATCATGTCGTGTATCTTGTTCTTTTCCTTTCTCACTTAACCCTCACAACTGTCTTTACACTGGTAATCCTATTGTTCTCTTGCCCTTTCTCCGAAACCCCCTGTAACTGGTTCGTCTTTCTCTTCACTCTCCTGTTGTCTAAACTTTAGTCTCTTATTTATCCTCTTGCACATCAGTGGCGATACGGCCTTGCTTGGGGTGAAACGATGAAAAAAATGTGGGAAAATATATCCTTATCCTTGTGCGTCAATTAAAATATATATGGGTGTGTGTACATGTATAGGTGTGTGTATGTTTAAATACAGACAGATATCTGTGTGTAACGGAAAATCCCTAAGAACAAAACGGCTTTACAACCGACATATTGAAATTATTTGTTTGAACATTATTTTTAATCGATACTCGTATTTGAGTAACTATTCTGTTTTTAATCAAACAGTATATATATATATATTTCTATTGGTCTGGTTATTTACGATAAATTTTATTACGAAAATGTGTGTCATTCAGCAATATTCGAACCTGCGACCCCTAGGTAGAAATATATACTAATTGATTAAAAGCAGAATAACTACTCAAATACGATTAAAAATAATGTTCAAACAAATAATTTCCATATCTGTATATATATGTATGTGCAAATATATACATATATGTGTCTAAATTCATACTTATATTTGTGTACCTAAGTATATATATTCGTGTGTACGCAAATATATACGTGTATATGCGTATGTGTGTGTAAATATATTGATATCTGCTTAGGTTTGTGTAAATATGTACGGACATGAGTGTCTGTATGTAAATATGTACGTATATATGAATAAATATATTTTATGTGCGTCAATATAAGTATATACGTGTGCACAGAAATATTTTCGCATATGCGTGTGTGCAAATATATACAGCTATCTGTGTATATATGTATGGGTAAATATATACGCGTATGTATGCAAATATATACTTATATTTGTGTGTCAATTCAAGTATATACGTGTGTGTATAAATATATACACATATGTGTGTATACATATACATAGACATCTGTGTATGCTTATGCGTGCAAATATTTATGTTTGTGTGTGTTTTTGTGTAGACAATGTTTTTTTCAACGGAATTGGCAACATATGTATGAACACATATATATAAACATATCACTTCCTGATTCAATCTCTTTTTAGCAAACTCCCCCCATATATATATATATATATATATATATATATATATATAATATGATATAATATATATATATAATATGAGCTTAAGTTTTGTTTAATGGTATAACAACCTCTAAGGGTTATTTAATGCCAAAAAGGTAGGATTTTAAGTTATTTTTTTTTAATGTTCGGTTATATTAAGAAGGTTGATCTAGTCAGATTTTGATGAAACTGTTTCTTTTAGAAACAGAAAATGTCTTATAGTTTTGTATTCAAAAATGTATTGCGAATAAATTTTTTTCCTTCAAAAATTTGTGTTATGGCAATATTTTTTTCTTCAAAACTGTATTGTTGGTATATTTTTCATTCAAAAATGTATGTTTTTCTATAAAAGTCTATTTTTATAATTTCATAGTGTTTTGACCCCAGTTTGGGGGTTAACTATTTGCCCATAGCTGGCACCCTAACAGGTGCTGCCACCCCAGGTCAGGGTGGACCTGGGAACAACAGCAATTAAGAGGTGGTTCTATGCTCCTCACAACCTCTCAATCGGAGGCCTTGCTGCCGGATGCAGTTTACAGTCATACCCAACTAGAAAAACTTCAAAAATCTTTTATATTTGACATCAGGAAGAGACAGGTGACATATCTAAGACACATAATATAGAAAGAAGGCTTATAAAATCTAAACTTATTTGTAAATGGAACTTTGTGTGTGTGTGTGTGTGTGTGTGTGTGTGTGTGTGTGTGTGTGTGTGTGTGTGTGTGTGTGTGTGTGTCCGTTACCTATAGACTCCGAAACGGCTAAACCGATTTTCTTGAAAATTTACACAGTTGTACTATGAGCGTCTGCGAGGTTTTGTGTCGAGGTACACCAGATAAATATCGAAAATCGATAATCGAAAAAATCGGGTTATAGAAGGAGTGGTCCGATTTTAATCAAATTTGATACACTCATAGACAAAGAAACGATATTCAGAAGTTTGAAGGCTGCAGTT
The DNA here is from genome assembly GCA_037127315.1 of Ascarosepion bandense. Classification (NCBI taxonomy): domain Eukaryota; kingdom Metazoa; phylum Mollusca; class Cephalopoda; order Sepiida; family Sepiidae; genus Ascarosepion; species Ascarosepion bandense. Next base: position 4,714,768 of record JBBBDQ010001661.1, on the reverse strand, counting down.
CTTACATTTAACATAAGAAACGATATTCAGAAGTTTCAAGGTGACAGTTCTTACAATAGTGCAGAAAATCGATAATATATATATATATATATATATATATATATATATATATATATATATATATAAAGCAAGATGTTTGTGTGTCTGTTTATCTGCCTTTATGTCTGTATTTTTTCAGTTTTTTTTATTTTAGTTTTTGCTTCGGGTTTGGCTCCAAGTAGATATAATTGTAGTTCTTAGTCTCAGCCATGATACCATTTACTCAGAGGACTTATTTAGCCTTCAAAATTAAGTTTACGACGAAAAAACTTATTTGATATCGATACCAGGAAATCAAAATTTGACTTACATCCATTCATTTTTCTTTCAGTCTACGGTTTCGCTTTAACTGGAAACAACTATTGCTTTTTAGTCTTTCGTACCAACGTCCAAAGAGTCTGAGCTCCAGGACCATGGATTAGTTTTAAAGCTTTCATTCCACCCGAGCAACGCCGGGGTATACTGCTAGTATTATAATAGAAGGAAAAAACGTATAACATACTTATTGAGCTTGAAGAAGATTAAGAAAAGATAGTTAAAGGACAAAATTTATTAAGAGTCATGAAGGACAGGAAAGTGTGAAGAGCCATGATCACGTGCTTCTTGAAAAAAAAGTTTGCACTAGAAATAAGCAAAATTTATTGTGAATATTTGTTTCTTCCATGTTTTCTTGATTGATATTAGGCTCCTTCCCAATGCCCTGTGAGGGTTGACTTGTTCTTGCATTAGCTTAAGATTAGTCAGAAAGTTAAATTTCATGCGTGATACACGCTCGGACGATCATGTCTCGAAAGAGAAATGCCTGACTGGTCAGAAGTTTTTCACGTAAGTTGCTATTACTTTCTGCGGTAGACTAATCGCCAACCAAAGCTAGAGAAACCAGCCCGTTCTACACTTGAACCCATAGCTGGAGGGATTAATACCTTTCCCAAGGGTATTTGCCCGTAAATGAATGCAACGAATTTGACTGGAATTCGAACTCGGTACTCCGATTTCTTCTTCTCGGCCGATACCCACTACAACACAACCTACATCCTTATGATATAAGGTAGAAATCAAGTCATCTTGTTAACAGTAACCTTTAACATTTTTTTCATACATAATGAAAATATATTTTGCTTTAAGTTTTTTTTTTCGATTTCAAGTGAAAACTTAGAAAATTTTCAATATATTTTACTGAAATTTTTCATTTACTAAATTATCATTTTAAATTACATTTTAAGTATATGAAAAAAAAAGATGTCAGTTTAAAATGGCGCCAGAATGATATGGCTTAATACCTGAGCACATATTTTCCCTTCATTTTTTTTCTTTTCAGTTTCAAATACCTGTTCTTCCTTCCTCTTTTTCATTTCCTTCATCCTCTTTCGCTTGCTCTTTCTCCCTTGTCTTTTCAATTAGCGTTTACCTGAGGGTCTCAATCCTTGCTACCTTACTCTTATGTTTACTTATTAATTTAGTCTGCCAGTCAGCCGGCAGGTGGCGCTACGCGCTAATAAGCGGCATTTCTTTCCACTCCTTTTCAAGCCTTCTGAGCCGATAAGGAAGGACCAATTTTGTTTTGTTCTTTTGTTGACAGAGACTTTCTAACAACGAACAGAAACTTATAAATTACACCAATAACAATGTTGAACAAAAAGAGCAGTCAACTAAAAAATTCAAGATGTACGCCTAATTTGGCAAGAGTGAAGAGAAAAGTGACGGGATTTAGCCAAGTGATGTGGTTGGAGGAGAATAAAAATAGCGGGAAATGAATGAGACAAAGAAAGAGACGGAAAGAGTCACTTTTCGACCTTTATACATATTGTTATAGCTCTTTGTATCAATTCATGTATAATACTCAAACGTAGTTTTGCGTTACGAAATTCTGGGAAAGTACATCTCTGATTTATAATAGTCACTGACATTTTAGTATTTGTAGAAACTAAACCCACTCAACCAACTCCATGTAGGTCTTCGACCAGTCAGCTCAGAGGCACCTCCATATAGCTATGTCTTTTGTTCATACAAGTACCAAGTTTTTTGCTAGGTTTATCGTGTAGCTGACAGTACCGTGTATGCCCCAGCGGCCATTGAGTATCGACGAGGCTCAACGTTGCTTAACTATAGTGATCTTAACTTCAGTGACCGGGCTAGAACTGGTGTTTCGACGTAATATGACAGTGAGCCTGTAGAAATTAGAAAAATTTAATATTTGTCAAAATTTTTATTCGGTTCGTATCGACTAAAATATCAATTGATATAATATGCACTTTGTTTTGAAACACAAAATGGACTAATTATTTGGAAGAAAGCTTACATTTTAGCCACCACAGAGTTGAAAACAGTTCTTTTTTAGCCATGTGGGTGATGAATTGTCTTTCATTCTACAACCTATTTACCACAAACAAAACGTTGCCTGGCTTTCGATAGTCTATCGCTAATAGCAAATGGTCTTGATAAATATTTTCTTAGTTCCATCACTTCACAGTTAGGACTCGATATGCTAGGTACGTAGGATTGATCCATCCACATTCGCTCCATATTCAATTGGTAAGGAGGAAATTCCTTTCAGTTTCTGCCCAAGTACTGTTTATGTGTGGTCAACAGACTCCCGAGAAGATGCTTCCCTGAACATTCTGATCGACCATAACCACTTCAAGCCTGGGGTCAACTGTTATATATCGGACATATCCTAATGAAGTAATTTAAGTTCAAATACATGCTGTCGATTATAGCAGTTCAGCTGCGAGGTGCCAAAAATGTTGCAACGCAATAACTTTTTTTCTGTCTGTTTGTATGTATATATGTCTCTCTTTCTCACTCTCTCTCATCATATATATCTATATCTATATATATATATATATATATATATATATATATAGACGAGGATGATAGCGTTATAAAAAGAAAACTGCAATACGTCAATTCGCTATTTAATGTCTTTCGAAGTTGTCCCCTCTCCTGGAGCCACATTATTTCTCTAGCATTATTTTCATCGATGGAAGCTTTCCTGGAAATCATTTTGTTTTGGGTAACGAGCAGCTCGTCGTCGCATTTCCTTGTATGTACTTGACGTCTTGAAATTGTGTTCACTTAAAAAGGAATTAGATTTTTGAAAAGGAAAATTTTGCAACAGGCGAGATCTGCGGAATATGGTAGTTGATGGACCAACGTAATGTTGGTCTTGGTCAAATGCTGCACCAGTCGAGCTCACTGAATGACGCTCTGTAGTATGGTGAGACGACCACACTCTACACACTTTCCTTCTAAGCATTACTATAATCAAATAAGCCATCAGGAAAATTATAACTTCATGTATAAGCGCAATGAAGTTCAATCTGTGCCAAGCGGCTTCCTCTACGTATTTTACCTCCGTTACAATAACAACGGTCCCGATACTTTTTGGTCATATATATATATATATATATATATATATATATATATATATATATATAGTTTGGTCTGTTTATTGAGATATCAACACACTACTTATATGTCATTAAATTCCAGTAACGCTCTGCGTAAGATAGGACTCCCGCCTTGCTTGGGTGAAATGATTAAAAAATTTAAATTCAAGTAATACTTATAAAAATAGTTGAATACATTCATTTTCTATTGTAAGGCTCTGTGAAACCAAACGTGACATATACAATACCCGTGTATATATATATATATATATATATATATATATATATATATATTGAACATTATTTTTACCGATACTCGTATTTAAGTAGATATTCTGTTTTTAATTCAACAGTATTTTATATTTATATCTACCGGCCTGATTGTTTACGATAATTTTTTAATACGAAAATGTGTGCTATCTAGCAGGATTCGAACCAAGTTTCGTTAAAATTCGTTAATTTCCGTAACATGTTTACATACACACACACATATATATATATATATATATATATATATATATATGTCTGTGTGTGTGTAAGTTCCTTTTTATCCTTTGTAGAATCGTCGAAATTTTGTTGAATAACAAAGTAATTGTTATTCTTATGTTGACAGGTAACTATAAATTATTGTAGGAATTTCGGTGGAAAACGCATTCATTTGTAAATTCTTGCAAAAGTCAAATAGTTAACGGGTTTTAATGAAGCTTTCAGGACTTATTCACGAATTAATTAAATTATTCTAAAAATTATCTTTTTTGGTAACAATATTTTTTTTTACTTGTCACTACCCACTTTTTTACTGTTATGAAATTTCGAAAAATTTCATTCTAGTACGGCTTAATGTTTTACATTAGTTATAAGCAGAAGTCCTTGGAGAATTTAAATCACCATTTTTCTTTCGTATAACTGGGTTGAAAATCTAAACTGAATCATAAAATAAAAATGCAATGAAACTAAGACAATATTTAGAAAATATTTTAAACGATTTTATGAATAATATATACTATAAAAACTATTGTCTAAGAATAATTGTGGATCAGTAACGTATTTTTACATAAATTGTTTTCAATTTTAATTACAATAATTAACTTTCAATCTTTTAAAAGTGTGTATTAATTTGCCGAGGTCAAGTGATATTTTTATTAAGTAAAAACTATACTAATCATTAATCGAAAAAGCCTACTACTATTCAGCAAATATCAGAATTTTAAAAAGAATTTTGAAATGTTTCATCGAAATGTGTCGATTTTTGTAAATATGGTGTCCATACACGACATTATCAGAAAAAGAGCGGGAAAGATAATAAAATTTAAATCAAAGTAAATAAAAATTCGATAAAACATTTGATTACAGAGAATATTTTCCTGTTTTTTAAAGATTACTAGGTAGTTCAATTCTACAAAAAGATGCTGCCGGTACCATGGATCGAGCATGTGAGCAATAATAAGGTTTTGGAAAGGATAGAAACGAAAAGAAAATTAATACTAAGCATCAGGAATAGACAGCAAAAGTTCCTGGGACATGTAATGAGAAAGAAAGGCTTGGAGAACCTGATACTAACAGGCCAGATAGAGGGAACGAGAGACAGGGGAAAACAGCGTGTAATGTAGTTGACTGGCTTGAGCAGGTGGATGAACGAACATAGGTTGCGTTGTGTAACAGGAGAAAGCGTGATAATAGTCACTGGGTTTAGGGAGATGTGAAAGGCTATTATCGCCTACGTCCTGAAAGGGACAAGGCACACTGAAGAAGAAGAAGAAGAAGAAGAAGAAGAAGGAGGAGGAGGAGGGGGAGGAGGTAGTTCAAAGCTTATATAAAGAATTCAGTCAGTTAAGTGCCATATGTGATACACGCTTGGGCGTTCTTGTCTCGAAAGAGACATGCCTGACTGGGCAGAAGATTATCCCGCAGTAGGTTGCCATTGCTTTCTACGGTAGACTGGTTGCCAGCCAAGTCTAGAGAACCCAATGTGCCCTGTTATTTAACCAATAACTGGAAAAAAGAGACGGATTAATACCTTTCCTAAGGGTATTTGCGCGTAAGTGAATGCAACGAATTCAACTGGAATTCGAACTCGGCTCCCCGATTTCTCGTTCCAAGCCGATATCCACTGCATCACAACGTACATCCAATATAAAGGATTAAATCAACTTCATAATCGAAATAACCTTTAGTCTTGTTTCTTAATAAATATTTCGATCATAAAACTTTGTTTTTATCAAGTATGGGAAAATATTTTATCATGTATGCTCATTTTTTAACGAAAAAAAGAAACAGGGTGGAGACAGATCACTGTTCTAAATTAGAACGAGATTTATTAGTTGACCTTTGCTTTAAAACAGACATTACGGAATTCCTACCCTTCCATTTACCCGCTTTTACTTTCCTTCCGTGACTTCCGTCCCGCCAGGACTAGTTACTGTAAAGTTAAAGTTAACAAAAGTGCCAATGTAACTCTAAGCTGGCTTTCTTAAATTCAACACTCATCAATAACAATGGCTGTCTTCACGCAAATAGCGTCTTCCTAACACTGAAAAGAGAGTCAGCATCGTTGACAACATCAGTGCAAGCGCCGTAGTTGTAGTACTGATGAACAGATGAAGTTCCGAAACAGAATGACTTTTAAATATGGAGGAAAAGAGAGAAAGAGAGAGAGAGTGAGAGAGAGAAAAGTATCGCGTCCGACAGGTGGTTTTTGATGTTAGTTGCTGAAATTGACGATCGCCTACCCGAGATAATAACGGGTAAAGTGGGTGAGAAGGTTATTTTATATTTTGTCTCTTCTCGTATTCCACATTTTGTTATTACCGATTTGTTACTAAGAGATTTCCTCCACCCACATCTGCTCGGGTCAGCTGGCATATTTGCAATTATTTATGTTTGGTCTTTCCTCTTTGGCAATATTTGAATAAAGAACAACGAAGATGACGAACGAATGAAAGTAAGAGATTGAAATGACATTGGTTCCGAAAGAAGATGGTCGGAGGAAAGGCGTATGAAAGAACAAAGAGCGGGACGAAGAAGAAAAGAAAAATAAATAGTATGTAGAGAAAGTGGAAAAAAACAAAAAGAAAGAAAGAAAGAAAGAAAGAAAGACAAAAGAACAAAGAATGAAAAAGGAATCAACGAAGAAAGAAAGAATGAAAAAAAGAAAGAAACAAACAAACAAACAAACAAACAAGCAAACAAACAAAGGTAAAAAGATTGAAAGAAACACAGGTGAAAGAGTTGAGAAATGACTCAACAAAGAAAGAAAAAAAGAAAGAAAGAAAAAAGAAAGAAAGACATTAAAAAAAAGAAAGAAAACACAGATGAAAAATGGATAAAGAAATAAACGAAGAAAGAAAGCTAAAAAAGACAGAAAGAAATACAAACGAACGAATGGAGGAAAGTATAAAGAAAGAAAGAAAGAAAGAAAGAAGATGGGAAGAAATACAATAGAGAAATAAATTAAGAAAGAAAGAGTGAAGGGAAGTAAGAAAGAAAGAAAAAAAGAAAGAAATGAATGAATGAATGAATGAAAAAATTGAAAGAGACACGGATAAATGATTGAGGTAATGAAGAAAGAAAGAAAGAAATAAATAAATAAAGAAAAAGAGTGAATGAAACGCAAAAGAAACAATCCAAAATGGAATTAACGAAGAAAGAAAGATACAAAGAAAATTTTAAAACAAGACTCAATAACTACAGATGAAAGAACGGAGAAAGGTATCAACGTAGAAAGAAAGAAAGAAAGAAAGAAAGAAAGAAAGAAAGAGAACTAAAGGAAACACGGATGAAAGAATGAAAAAGTGACCGACAAAGAAAGAAAGGCAAAAAAAGACTAAAGAAAATACAGATGAAAGAACGGAAAAAAGAATCAACAAAGAAAGAAAGAAAGAAAGAAAGAAAGAAAGAACGAAATAAGAGAAAGAAAAAACTGAAAAATACAAAGAATGTGGTAGTGAGATGCAAGTGTGAGAAAATAGAATGCGAGAATCAATACCGAAGAAAGAAGGAAAGTAAAGAAGAGAAAACCTTCGTGAGAAATAATGCAGGAAACAGGATAGAGAATCTGATGTGAGGAAGCAGAATAAAAGAGAGAAAGAACGCTTCATAAAGAAAGGACAAAGCATGAAGAAAACAAAATGCTGGTTCCTTCTTTACTACCTGCTGCCATTCATTGCGGCCTGGCCGGGCTTCTCTGGTATCGTTGCTTCCTTAGATATTGTTGCTTGCTGGAATGGTGGCACAGGGTTCTTGCAGGGGCATGCTTTTGACAAAAGTCTTGTAGCATCACAGGACCAGCAGTGCAGTCGACGGCCTTACACTATATCTAAAATGTTATGGCCACGGCACGTCAAAATGTCGAGGATGTCCATAAAACACTTGTGGAAAATTTTCCCTTGTAGGATGAAATTTCCGATGGCGTTGTCCGATTTGCACTTTACAGATGAGACATGCCCGACATGCCCATACTGAGCAAAAAAAAAGATCTGTAGATGGTCCTTCTATATATCTAATTCCACCCCGTGAAGCGTGATTTTCATTAAAATATTCTATCTGCAACCTCACCAATTTTGTGGTGAGGTTGCTTCATGTGAAAGTTCTCGCTTTCTCGACGGTAGCCAGCAGGATATCCTACAAGGCGTTTGAACTCCTCGCAGTTGGGCTTACTTCCTGATCTATCTATCTATCTATCTATCTATCTATCTATATATATATATATATATATATATATATATATATATATATATATATTATAAAAAGTGTGAGAAGACGTGAACGTTTTCTTTAAAGTGTATATTTATTGTTTTTGTTATTATACATGTTATGATACATTAAGTGTCCATAATGGTATTTGTGACGCTACACGTGTTTCGAGTCTAAAATTGACTCTCTTCAGGCGAATAAATTTGTGGCTTTACTTATCGAGTTCTTTTCATATGTATATGGTAAAGCAGAAATAACTTCCACATATACTTCCCAGAAATACTGCCCACATATTTTCGCCGCACATTCTGCTTTAAACATTCGAGAAATCTTATTAGTGAAAAAAAAGCCCTCCTGGGTTCGAACCTGCGTCAACATTAGCAAAGGAGGGTAGAGATCTTTGCTAACATTTATCGAATGTTCAGGCTGACAAAGGAAATAAAATACTGCTTAAAAAATAAATTGATCGTCTAATCAAATATGAATAGCCACGAAAAATAATGCTTAATGTAATAAAAATGTATCTGACTAATAGAGTGAGTGTGAGTGAGTGTGTGTGTATGTGTATGATTTACTAAACAGACAATGTGAACTGATGGTTTCATGTAAATAAATATCTGCTCAAATACGTTACCCCGAATTAATATAGATTTTCTGCATAGATTTTTTGCTATTATTATTAGTAGTCGTTATTTTCGTTTTTTCTTAACCAAAGGTAAAAACAAATAATCCCACTTGATGCATAAATAGTAGACCCTCTGCCCCACAAATAATTTCCCTATTAGATCAGCATTTAAGTTTTTGCTTTTTAATCTTAAGTTTTAGGTTAAGATTATCAAATTAAAAAAAAAAATTAAAAATTAAAAATAAATAACAGTGTTATAATATATAATTACGCAAACATCGAAATTCAGATCCTACAACAGTCAGTTCATAATATGCACCTGATGAAAGCATAGCGCATGAAATTCTGAGTCATGCTATAGACGTACGATAATATGTATATTTATTAATAGGTACTTAATAGCTATGCTATATTACATTGATTACTGTTTTATTAAGACCAGTAATATATATATATATATATATATATATATATATATATATATATATATATATATTTTAATTCAGATACTTCAATCCAAGGGAATAAAGCAGGAAGGTAAATTCCAAAAAACCCGATCCCAATTAATATTAAAAATTTATTTTAATATTAAAAAATGATACAGGAAGAGAGCTCCATGTAATAAAATATTACAGAGCAAATGTTGAATGGCCATTTCGATATGAAGATCCCCACGGGGGACGACACATCACCTCAGCAACAGAAAAATCCTTTCAGAAACTGGAGAAAAATTAGTCTACTTTTCCTTTTTAAATAGATTGCAAAGAAATTAAAAAATAAATAATAAAATAAAATAAAAATAAAAATAAAGGGAAAGAAAAAGAAAAAGAAAAAGAAAATGAAAAAAAAAAGAAAAAGATAGAATAAAATCAAATAAATAAGAAAAGAAAAAATTGACATCGTCTGGGTTCGCAAAAAAAGGGAGAATGTAACTAAAAATTAACAGACAGCCCTGTTAAATCGACGTAAGTTTAAGCAACACGGAAAAAAGGTGGTAAGAGAGATAAAAGAAGGAAGGGAGGGAAAAAGAAAGAAACGAAAGAAAAAAGTTTTTGTAAATATTACAGACGCTGGACAAATTCAAAAACTTAATTTCCCCAAAACGTTGAAGTATTAGAAAAAGGCCTTTACTTAAAAAGGCATAATTATTAATAAAAGGGAATAAAAAGATATAGGATTTAAAATAATGTATGTGTACACATGTATATTATGTGTATATGAAATGTATATTATGTGTATATGAAATGTATATTATCTGTATATGAAATGTATATTATGTGTATATGAAATAATGTATGTGTACACATGTATATTATGTGTATATGAATTTTTTGTATATAGGTGTGTACACACATATATATGTGTGTATGCGCATGTATATGTATATAAGTGTGTAATAAATTGAATGTATGTGTGTGTATGTGTATGTATATATGTATTCTTATTCGTAGAATTGTGTGTGTATATATATGTATGTATGTGTGTACTTCTATAGGTATGTATAATTGTAATTAATTTTTTTTTTTTACCTAGTATTGTCTTTATTTAGTTTAATTTCAAATGACCTAATTTTTTTAAAAATAATTTTATTTTAAATCCTATATCTTTTTATTCCCTTTTATTAATAATTTAATTTTCGATTTAAATTTCGATTTAAATTTCGATTTAAATTTCGATTTAACACGGCTGTCTGTTAATTTTTAGTTACATTCTCCCCTTTTTTTGCGAACCCAGACGATGTCAATTTTTTCTTTTCTTATTTATTTGATTTTATTCTATCTTTTTCTTTTTCTTTTTCTTTTTCTTTTTCTTTTTCTTTTTCTTTCCCTTTATTTTTATTTTTATTTTATTTTATTATTTATTTTTTAATTTCTTTGCAATCTATTTAAAAAGAAAAAGTAGACTAATTTTTCTCCAGTTTCTGAAAGGATTTTTCTGTTGCTGAGGTGATGTGTCGTCCCCCGTGGGGATCTTCATATCGAAATGGCCATTCAATATCTTTGAATTAATCCTTTTTTAATATATATATATCTATATATCTCTCTCTCTCTCTCTCTCTCTCTATATATATATATATATATATATATAGAGAGAGAGAGAGAGAGAGAGAGACAGACGCATAAAAAATAACGTGTACCAAAAAAAAAAAAAACAAAAAAAAACATCAATTTCTGCATAATTTTAAAAGTTAAACGATACAAAGAAAACCCCTAAAATAAAAAGGAAAATTCTGGAAAAAAACAAGAATCTGTAAATCGTTTTCTGACATCTGCTCTTTGTGCCGAAATGAAAACCTGCAGATTTTACGATTCCCTAAAAATAACGTTCGGATGTGCGCTGTGCAGCAGCTCGGAACGAGAAGCCGGGGAGCCGATTTCGAATTCCAGTTTAATCCAGGAAATGATATTAATCGTCTACTCCCTCCAGTTATGAGTTAAATAACAGGACAGATTGAGTTCTATAGCCTTGGTTGGCAACCAGTCTACCTCAGAAAGTAATGGCAACCTATGGGATAATCTTCTGCCAAGTCATGTCTCTTTCGAGACATGATCGCCCAAGCATGTATCACGTATGGCATTTAACTGACTGAAAAATAACGTACTACTGAATCATATAGATGAATTGACGGTTTTATGTAAACTTCGAAAATATTTTTCTCTAAAATTTAATTATAATTGTTCAGTTATAACTCATGCTCCAATATAACTTAAAAACTTAAAATTATTTTACTAAAATAAATGACACAGGATACTTATTTCGTTTTCATAATTACAATATACCTGTTAAGATTGGAAAGATTATTTGGGATAGTGGATGCTGTGGAGGTTGTAGGTAGTATTATGTGTTTATTTTTATCTAATTTAATGTTGTTAATAACGTTGTTATTTTGTGGGGTCGTATATTTTGTGCGCCTTTCTTTTGGTGTTGTGAATGAAATGATAAAGACGTTGGAGATTGACCTAGCGAATGTCACACTTAACGATGGTTACCCAAAGGCTGTTGTTGCAACAAAGCAGCCAAATTAGTGGTTACAAAGTGCTAGTCGAACATACGTGCGCTCGAGGAGTCTTAATTAGTTGTTTAAATCACTTACAATATCCATTCAGACACGAAATTTTTAAAACGATAATAAAAAGACATCAATTTGCAAATTTATTTATTTACTTCTCATACAAATTAATACTGACAAATGGATTTCAGTGCTCGGACAAGCATACACGCACACATACAAACCTACACACAAAACACTTTTCCTCACACGCACAATATATATATATATATATATATATATTATAGACTCTCCCGTCGATTTCGACGTATGAATGTCTAACTTAGTTAGACTGCCACACAAAGAATTGTTTAGAGTGGTGAAAGCTTGTGTAGCACAATCCACACAGAAGTCTGCCACAGATCGCATGAATAGCAGACCTGAATTATTTAATCCATAACTGGAGGGAATGGACGGATTAATACCTTTCCCAAGGTACCAGTGCGTAAGTGAATGCAGAATGTTTGACTGAAATTGGAACTCGGCTCACTGATTTCCATTTCCAAGCCGACATCCACTGCACCACAGCGCACATCCGTCCATAAACACTTACAGCACCTGGTATTCCCAAGCGTTCACCCAACTAAATACTGACCTGGTTTGGTGATTCAGTAACTATTTTTCCTCCTACCTACCACTACTAATCCAAACCACATGCCTTCCACTACCAAAAGTGGTTTAACCTGATAGATATAAATTCCACTGTTTAATATTTATTTTTAAAAAGTGCTCAGTATAGAAGTAAAGCATAGATATATAGTTATTATTATTATTATTATTATTATTATTATTATTATTATTATAGCATACTGCAACTTAAAATATATTAACGTTCGGTGTTCAGTACATTATTATCAGGCAATAAAACCACTCCATAGTTTTTGAGTTGCAGTATGCAATAATAATAATAATAATAATAATAATAATAATAAGAAGAAGAAGAAGAAGAAGAAGAAGAAGAAGAAGAAGAAAAAGAAGAAGAACTATATATATTGCTGTGGATTCCGGAGGAGGAATCGCCAAAATAATGAACACCAAAAACCAGTATGGAGATAGAAAATAGGTTATATTGAACGTAATATACAAACTGAAACGCGGGTTAGTCAATTCAGGAATACTATAAGTAGAAATAAATATATACAAATCTTGAGTTGAAATAGTATGTCCGGGTAACTTATTCTAGCTGAACGGAACTCAGAGCTAGTCTGGTCTCTGGGCAAAGACGGTATCTGTCGGAACGCTTCGATAGCTGTAACGGATCTCTACGATTACTCTCCACTGTAAACTGCAACTACAACTGAGAATCCACACACACACATATATATATATATATATATATATATGTGTGTGTGTGTGTGTGTGTGTGTGTGTGTGTGTGTGTGCTAGGGAAAAGTATAACAAAGTGAAAGAGTTTTCGTGTGAAGCGTTTCGTCTTTTAGGATTTTATCAAACCTACTTTAATGTGACTACATCTGCCCACGAATGGAGGAAACGCTGAGAATTGTAAATTCAATTTTTTGTTTAAAAATAAAAATTAGTCCCCATACTTATAGCAGATTTTTAATTTAGTTTCTTTTTGTTTAATTTTTTTCATCACTTATCAGATATCCAGTATTGTAAGAATGGAAGATCTACCAATAAATGTGAAACATTGTAAGAATCTGGAGGAAAACTTACTATGAATGATCAAGCGAATACAGAACTTCTATATATTTTCACCATTTGTCTCCTTTAATTAAATAAGCATTTTTTAAAAATTAGTTATACTCATTACAGTGAGCAACCGATGCATTTAGTTTCTTGTTTTATACAAGATCATTTTTTATGTATTCGTTTATTTAATTTCCTTGAGATGTCCTCGTGACAATTATTATTTTTTCAATTTATCCAGTGACTTGATCCAAAGAGTTGTCACCTCAATATCTGGCGACATCAGTTGTGAACAAAAACTTAGAGAGTTGAGTTTAGTGGAGATAACTAAAATATCCGGAAGTGGCATGATTCAGAGAACGAGAACAATCTAACCCACTGATCGATAATTTCAATCAACTGAAGAAGGTAAAGCGTACAATGACCGAAACATAAGTATGGCAACAAAGATGAGGACAACGGTTTGAACAATGTTAATAATGCATATAATTTAAATATTTCAAAATTCCAAATACATGAAGAAGGTCGCAGCGATAATAGCCGAAACGTCGTTAATCTAAACTTATTTATAAATGGAATTTTGTGTGTGTGTGTCTGAGTGTGTGTGTCTGAGTGTGTGTGTGTGGCCGTTACCTATAAACTCCGAAACGGTTGAACCGATTTTCTTGAAAATTTACACAGTTGTACTATAAGCGTTTGCTAGTGTTCTTAGCTAGGTTTTGTGTCGAGGTACCCATGATAAATATCGAAAATCGATAATCATAAAAATCGGGTTATAGAAGGAGTGGTCCGATTTTAATCAAATTTGATACACTCATAGACAAAGATATAAGAAACGTTATTCAGAAGTTTCACGGTTGCAGTTCTTACAATAGTGCACAAAATTTGATATCGATAGCAGGAAATCAAAATTTGACTTACATCCATTCATTTTTCTTTCAATCTACGCTTTCGCTTTAACTGGAAACAACTATTGCTTTTTAGTCTTTCGTGCCAACGTCCAAAGAGTGTGAGCTCCAGGACCATGGATTAGTTTTAAAGCTTTCATTACACCCGAGCAGCGCCGGGCTATACTGCTAGTATGACAATAAAGATGAGGACAACAATCCAAACAATGTAAATAATTTTTTTTCAGTTTGTGATAGTTTTCCATGAAATTGTTTTTGAAATAAAAAGATTTCTATATCGTTTTCGCTCTCTTTCTCTTTCAATCTCTCTCTCCCTCCCCCCTCCCCTTTCTCTCTCTCTCTCTCTCTCTCTCACACACACACACACGCGCGCACACACATACACACACATACGCGCATATGCGGGAGGGTATTTTTTTCTGCATAATGAATAAGAAGTGCGTCATGTATGCATTTTTACATACTTATTTTAGCAAAGGTTTTGATGGGAATGATAGGGAGAATTTTTTAGAAGGTTTATTTTAATCTTTGAGAAAAGTCGCATTTTCAGGCCGTCAGTCTTAGAAAGCCAACTTCAGTGCCCTATTGCACAAGAGTCTCAGCCGGTGACAAAGTCTCCTGCCAGATGTTCTAAGAGTACGGTGCTAATTTCTTTTCTGACTGACGGCAATTCTATGCAAATGAAGATTTTAAATGTTTATAACCTTATACATAAGGGAGATAAGTTTCAACTAACTGATCGATTTTATTTATTTATTTATTTCGTTTTTCACTTCATTTTATTTTTCTCAATCTGATTCGTATATTTTCTATTTTAGATCTGTTTTTTAGTTACGTACCAGTGTGTGTGTGTGTGTGTGTGTGTGTGTGTGTGTGTGTATGTGTGTGTGTGTGTGTAAAAATTAAGACAGACACGTTATTCCATGGATAAGCGAGAGTATAGGCCTATTTCAGGCGAACCATCGTCAGCTTCCGTCTTTATTGTACAAAAAATTTTACTCCTGTGGATTTTTCTATATCTACACTGCATATATATATATATATATATATATATATATATATATAATTCTAAGTGAAGAGGACTCAAGTTTTTTTTATTTATTTTGAGTGCTCTGGCATTTATTTTATTATAAACAATGCTCAATATAATGAGTATTATAGAGGTTAATATAATATAATTATATGGTTTTATCAACTTTATACTGCGACATGAAAATTTCTATGTTTCGAGATAGATTCTCATCATCAGGCAATGTTGGTATAGTTGTGCAGATGATTTACATTCTGCACAACAACACTAACATGATGAGAACCTATCTCGAAACATAGAAATTTCCATGTGGCAATGTAAAATTAATATAACCATATATATATATATATATATATATATATACATTAAGTAAATAACAGGTAGGAAAAATGTATTTTTAATCTAACGTTTCATTTTAACAAGCTTCTTCAGAAATTTCTAAAAGTCGAATGATTTAAAACTCTTTTAAAAATCCAAGAGATAGCGTGTTGATTGAGGTATGATTTCATTGGTCAGATACGTGTCCCGTGTAATAAAGCAATAGATGAATATTAAATGTCAAAGAAAAAACTTGTGTCTGTTTAAGGGTGTGTGTCACGTCTAATAAAAACATTATATGTTTATTATGAATGTAAGTATATGTAAGCGAAAATAATGCGTGTCTAGAGTATTTAAACTATAGACGAATTAAGTGCGTATATATGTAGGAATAATTAGTATGTGTGAATGACAGCAATAAATATATATTCGTTCCAAATTTGTAGCAAAGATTTTATACACGTGTCAAGCAATAGAACGATTTTTTTAAAAATAAAATGAGAGAATCGTGTATGAGTGTATGTGTGCATTTATGAGTCGATAAAGTTAATATTTGAAATCAGATCGTGTATGAGTGTATGTGTGCATTTATGAGTCGATAAAGTTAATATTTGAAATCAGATCTACACGTGTCAAGCGATGGAACGATATTCTATTCTAAATAACGTGATGGATTCATATGAATGATTGCTGATGAGAGAATCATATACGAATGTCTACCTTCTTTGAGTCTAAAAACTGTAAAACGAAATATTTTTCCGTTTAAAATCCAAGCGAAAACAAAGTAAAAATTATTAATGGAACTTTTATTTTTATCAATAAATAAATTTTGAAAAATAAGATGCTAACTGCAATAATCTTTTAATGAAATATGTATTAAAATACTAAATATCTTTTAATTAAAATGATTACAATAACATAATTAAGTCATAGTATATAAATATAAATCATATAAAGTACCATATTATATAATTACAATATTTCAAAAAGCAATATAAATAATATACAATAATATATAGTATTATAAAACTAATAATAATAATAATAAAACTAATAATAATAATAATAATAATAATAATAATAAATAAACCCGAACAGACATGGTCTGGAATTACAGAAGATGATATTAAATTTGCACTAAAAAAAGCACACAATTGGAAAACTCCAGGTATAGATAAAATTCCTAACTTTTGGCTATATTATTTAAATGCAGCACATAAAAAATTAGCCAAAGAACTCCAAGAAATGGTTGACGATCCCACTAAAATTCCTGCATGGATGACAAAAGGAATTACATTTCTCCTACCCAAGAATGGTGACACAAACAACCCGAAAAACTACAGACCAATTACATGTCTTCCGACAACATATAAACTACTAACATCTATTTTAACAAAACAAACATATTTATTCTTAGAAAGAAATGACATGATACCGCTTGAACAAAAAGGGTGCAAACGTGGCTGTTATGGCTGTAAAGACCAATTGCTAATTAACAAAATGATCCTGGAAAACTGCTACAAGACAAAGAAAAATCTTAGTACTGCCTGGATAGACTACCGAAAGGCATTCGATAGTGTGCCACATGAATGGATTTTAAAGACTTTAAATATATACAAGATATCGCCCGTCATCATCAATTTCATCAAACAGTGCATGTCTATATGGAAAACAACCCTTTACCTCAATCATATAAATGGAACCTATAAGTCTGATGAAATAAACATCAAAAGAGGTATATTTCAAGGTGATTCTTTATCTCCCTTACTATTCTGCATATCATTAATAGCACTAACCAGTCAACTTAATAAGACAGAATGTGGTTATAAAATAGGCCAAAAGAAAATAAGCCATCTATTTTACATGGATGACTTAAAGTTATATGCTAAGAATGATAATGAGCTGGAAGGTCTTCTGCAAACTGTAAAATGCTTCAGCGAAGACATTGGAATGAAATTTAATTTGAATAAATGTGCTAAAGCTACAGTTTTACGTGGATCAATACAAGAAACATCCTCAATTAGCCTAGACCCTGCTGTAACAATAAAAGAATTGAAACCAGAAGAAGCTTATAAATACCTAGGTGTAAATGAGAGCGAAAACATTCACCATAAAAAAATGAAAGAAATAGTGCGTAAAGAGTACTATAGAAGGCTACGAATGATATTAAAAACTGAATTAAATTCACAGAATAGAGTTATGGCCATTAATAGCCTTGCAATCCCAGTTGTCCAATATAGCTTCAACATCTTAAACTGGACTCTAAACGACATCAGGCGAATGGATGCTAAAACAAGAAAGCTTCTTTCTAAGCATAGGATGCATCACCCAAAGGCTGATGTAGACCGTCTATACATACCCCGTAAAGAAGGTGGAAGGGGTCTTATTCAGCTGGAATTGTCATACAAGACAACAACTATTGGCTTACTAACATACATAGAAACAACAAAGGATTGGATGATACAATTAGTAAGGCAACATGAAGAAAGAAAGAAAAAATATTCAATAATAAAAGAAGGCAGTAAATACAAACAAGAATTACAGTTAGTAGATTCTGTAGAAAAGCAAAACAGTAGCCAAGAACCAACTATTGCGGCAAAAAATATGAAAATGAAAGCCAAAGATAAAGCTCTTGAAAAGATGAAACAGCGCTGGCAAGACAAACCTCTGCATGGCCAATATCCAGTACGTGCCAATAAATCCAATGTTGACAAAGTTAATACTCATCGATGGTTACGTGCATCTGGATTAAAGTCTGAAACTGAAGGATTTATACTTGCAGCACAAGACCAAAGTCTTTTCACGAGAAACTTTCAGGCAAATATTATGCATAATAATATGGATCCAAAATGCAGGTTTTGTGATAAACACCAAGAAACAATAGACCACCTAATCTCAGGCTGTTCTGTGCTTGCCCCAAACGAATATAAAAATCGCCACGATAGAGTTGGGCAATATTTACATTGGGCAATGTGCAAACATTATGGAAAAGCTGTAAACAAACACTGGTATGAACATCATCCAGCACCGGTTACAGAAATAGAAGATGTAACCATTCTATGGGATTACACCATCTACACAGACAGAAAAATTGAAGCAAACAGGCCAGACATTATTGTTAAAAACCAGAAGGAGAAAACTTGTCTATTAATTGATATGGCTTGTCCAGCGGATTGTAACATAGCAATCAAGGAATTTGAAAAACTGTCAAAATATAAAGACCTGGAAATTGAAATAGAAAAAATGTGGAAATTGAAAACAAGAGTTGTGCCAGGGATAGTAGGTGCACTTGGAATGATAAAAAATGGAACAAAACAACACATTGAAAGAATCCCTGGAAACCCCAGCTTAAGAGATATACAAAAAATTGTATTATTAAGTACAGCCCACACACTAAGGAAAACGTTATCTATGTAATGCTGGGGATGATAGGGAGGATAGAAAAACATGAAATGGAGTCATAACAACACGCCACTACCTGCCTTAGGTCTCCCCGCAGACTTGGTTGGTAGTGAGACCAATGCAGAAATCTAAATATGATGAAAAATGACATAATAATAATAATAATTTAAAGGATTGGATGATACAATTAGTAAGGCAACATGAAGAAAGAAAGAAAAAATATTCAATAATAAAAGAAAGAAGGCAGTAAATACAAACAAGATTTACAGTTAGTAGATTCTGTAGAAAAGCAAAACAGTAGCCAAGAACCAACTATTGCAGCAAAAAATATGAAAATGAAAGCCAAAGATAAAGCTCTTGAAAAGATGAAACAGCGCTGGCAAGACAAACCTCTGCATGGCCAATATCCAGTACGTGCCAATAAATCCAATATTGACAAAGTTAATACTCATCGATGGTTACGTGCATCTGGATTAAAGTCTGAAACTGAAGGATTTATACTTGCAGCACAAGACCAAAGTCTTTTCACTAGAAACTTTCAGGCAAATATTATGCATAATAATATGGATCCAAAATGCAGGTTTTGTGATAAACACCAAGAAACAATAGACGATCTAATCTCAGGCTATTCTGTACTTGCCCCAAACGAATATAAAAATCGCCACGATAGAGTTGGGCAATATTTACATTGGGCAATGTGCAAACATTATGGAAAAGCTGTAAACAAACACTGGTATGAACATCATCCAGCACCGGTTACAGAAATAGAAGATGTAACCATTCTATGGGATTACACCATCTACACAGACAGAAAAATTGAAGCAAACAGGCCAGACATTATTGTTAAAAACCAGAAGGAGAAAACTTGTCTATTAATTGATATGGCTTGTCCAGCGGATTGTAACATAGCAACCAAGGAATTTGAAAAACTGTCAAAATATAAAGACCTGGAAATTGAAATAGAAAAAATGTGGAAATTGAAAACAAGAGTTGTACCAGTGATAGTAGGTGCACTTGGAATGATAAAAAATGGAACAAAACAACACATTGAAAGAATCCCTGGAAACCCCAGCTTAAGAGATATACAAAAAATTGTCTTATTAAGTACAGCCCACACACTAAGGAAAACGTTATCTATGTAATGCTGGGGATGATAGGGAAGATAGGAAAAACATGAAATGGAGTCATAACAACACGCCACTACCTGCCTTAGGTCTCCCCGCAGACTTGGTTGGTAGTGAGACCAAAGCAGAAATCGAAATATGATGAAAAATGACATAATAATAATAATAAAGTAAATAATAATAATAATAATATACAACTATAATAATATTTCAAAAAGCAATATAAATAACATACAATAATATATAGTATTATAATAATAATAATAATAATAAAGTAAATAATAATAATAATAATAATAATAATAATAATAATAATAATAATATAAATTATAGTGAGAGAGATATAGATAAATATAGAAGAAATAAAGATAAAACACGATTAAATTAATTATGAAATAAAATAGAATGTAATTCATATTTTTTCTTTTTAATCATTTCACCCCAAGCAAGGCATTCCACTGCCACTATTGCGCAGGGGCTTACATAGGGGAAAATGATGAGAAATAGTGGTTAGTTATAGGAAATGTTGGGAGGAGACGGATGAGGATACTGAGGATGGGGGTTGGGTAGATGGGAAGAGTGTTTGAGAGAATGGATGCGAGTTAGTGTGATAGGAGATGTCTATTGACCTCACATTTAAATTTCTGGAGATTGTAGCTGTTGGGGAAGCAAGTATATGGAAGGGAATTCCGCAGGCGGGAAGTGCGAGAAAAGAAGCTATTAGAGTAGAAATTGCGTTTACATTTTATCGGTTTCACTGTAAAAAGGTGGGACCTAGTTGCTAATCTAGTATCTCATGCAAATTCATACCTAGGGTGCACCAGTGATTTAAGTTCATCGGAGCAGAATCTGTGAAAGTATTTATAGAAGAGGCACAGGGAAGCCACATCACGCCGGTGTGAGAGAGTGAATGCAGCCGGGCTGCCAAGTCGGCATCGATCACATTACAAATTCTCCGTTGTATCTTGTCAAGGACCCCGGGGAGAATAGCAGCGGCACCCGACCAGATGTAGCAGCAGCATTCAATACACGGGCGTATGGTATATAATAGAGAGAAACAATATTACAATGTTAAGAATATAAAAAGCTATCTTCAAATTATTTAATAAAAATGTGGAAGTAGTGTAATGTTTTGATCGCGTGTTTATGGTTAGTAGTAATGTTATTGATAGGTTTTCAAATTTCTTCTTCCTTAAAAGGTCATGTTCTTTTTTAATTAAACTAAAATTTAAGAAATCAAAATTGTGTCTCACGTTATTTCAATGTAATAAGAGAGTTCGAACGTATGTCCAAACTTAAGTCTCTTTTATGTTCGTAGGTCGGTGCTTTTAAATTTAGTGACGTTTCCCCTTTATATAGGTTATTACATTGTAGACACTGTATTTTGTAGATCCCAGCGTTTAAATTAGTGTTTGGTGTGTTTTTTTTTTAGTCTGACAATAATTCCAATATCTCTTGGATAAGTTTAAGTGAAGAAGATCCAAGGTTTTACGATTTTGAGTTCCTTGATATTTTTTTTTATAACAGTGCTCAATACAAAAAAATTCTAGAGAATAATATAATCATATAATTATGAATTAAAAGTACATTACAACACGGAAATTTCTGTTTCGAGATCAGGCAATGTTGAAATGTAAATCATTTTTACAACCAACATCTAACATTGCCTGATGACGAGACTCTATCTCGAAACACAGAAATTTCCGTGTCGCAGTGTACTTTTACTCATAATTATATATATATATATATATATATATATATATATATATATATATATATTGCAAAACAAGTGTCTTCTTTTTTTATTTATTTTTTAGCTTATTGCCTTTTTTCCTTTTGTTGTTGTTATTTGTGCTTATATGTATCAGCGTATAATCAAGTTATCTCTATACGTTTCGCAATTAAAACATCAATTTATAAACATTTTATATATCTTCTATATCCTATCTTCTTTCAGCATCTAAGCAATCATGGCTCTCGACAACTTCCTTCTTTTTTTTTTAAAAAAGACTTATCTTTGTAGGTTTCTGTTCCGTCATCCATTTGCACAACTCCTTAACTAACTCATCAGTTTCC
Source organism: Ascarosepion bandense (assembly GCA_037127315.1). NCBI lineage: Eukaryota > Metazoa > Mollusca > Cephalopoda > Sepiida > Sepiidae > Ascarosepion > Ascarosepion bandense. The sequence goes on along the minus strand of JBBBDQ010001661.1, from coordinate 4,692,466 downwards.
AGCTCTTCCTCTTGTTTTCAGTATGTCTTGTAAGTGTTAAATTTTGTAAGCCTTCTTTCCTTATTAATCATCCTAGAGATTTCAACAGTCTTTTACAAATTCTAAGTATCAGTTAAGAGCTATACGCGATACACGCTTACTTGATCATGTCTCCTTCGATATATGAGTGACTAGACAAACGGTTTTCTCGCAGTAGTTTGCAATATCTTTCTACGATAGATTTGTTGCCAACCAATGCTATAAGATACAGACTGTCCTGCTATTTCATGGAGAAGAGACGGAATCAGACCTCTTCCTAGGGCATTTTTGTGTAAGTGAAGGTAACGAAGCCGACAGGAAGTCGAACTCTAATCCTGAGTACCATGATTTAACTGACCTTTTGTTCACATTTTCCTTAAAACTTCTTCATTGCTTACATGCTATGTCAATGACATTCTCACTAACCCGTATGTACAAACGTACTGATACGTGTTGTAGTTTTATCTATAATAACACCAGTCTCAATACTTTTTTTTATCATATCTCGTAATGATATTATCAATAATAATTACTTGGAAAACGTTCTGATAAACCCATTAAAGAGGTTCCTAGTAGCCCATGCCTTAAAGGAATGCAAAACATTGTACTCACAAGTACAGCACACACATTACGAAAATCTTTATCTATGTAAAATGTGTGGGATCTTAGATTTATTGATTTGCTTTGTTTTTGTTTTTACAAACATGATCAATGGAAAATGTTTAAAGCTATTTCTGACATTACACTATCGGCCATAATCATTAGATGAGCCCAGTGTTTTAAAGGAAATGATGTATTTTATACTATTTGTAGTATTTATTGCCAAATAGAATGATTCTTTTGTTATAATTACTTTGCAAAATTTTGCAAGGCAAGGAAGCAAAGATGAACTCGTCCGAATCACCCTAAATTTTCTTCATTCTTTTATTGATGAAACTACAATATAGGTAATTATTAAATAATTATAAATGTATTTGATGCACATGTTATTGTGCAGTATTAACAAAAAATAAAACATTCTATTTTCATTTACAATTATTCACATGGCAATACTAAAAATAATATGAACTACATCATTTTTTTTAAACACTGGGGTGGCTTAATAATTATGGCCGGTTGTGTATGTCTCTGATTGGGACCCGGAAGCAAAGAAAATGTGTATAAAACAGAAACCAAAGCAAATAATAATAATAATAAAGTGTATAAATATTTGATACGTTCTTTCCTAAATGCAAAGTGCATGGATGCAGCTAACAACATTTTGTCAAATCGCACTGGCAACGCCGAGTTCTTGATAATGACTGAGAAGATTGAAAGTACTTGAACAAAGAATGAACTTTCGAGAGTTTATCCACAATTTTGATCCCGGTATGCAACTTGAAAAAATACAATAAAGAATGTAATAGATAAAACTTACTTGTTAAATTTAACGAAAATTTTGCAATGTACGGGGGTAAATTTATTTTTGACAGTATAAGTGTCATGGCGGCATCACCCACAACGGAATGAACTCTTCCAACCATTACATATACCTCCCCTCACAAAAGGTGAGAGTAGATAGCCAGGTAGATAGCCTGAGTAGTCCGAGAGAGTAGCGTGAGGAGAGCACCCTGAACATAGCCGAGAGTTGCCTACGAACACAGCTACCGTAACGACCATGACGAGTCCTAGTTCGGGAGTTGAATTAGTATTACACACTAACCTGTTCTACTAACAAAGTTCTAAGTATTGTATTTTGCCATGTTTAATACATATTCGTTATTTCCTATTTTGGTTGTTTTGAATTATTATTGTTGGACCTTTAACCGGGTTCACGACAATAAGCATCGTTTTCTTTTTTAGTGTATATAAGTTTCTTTCTGTTGTGATGCAGTGGATATCGGCTCAGAATGAGACATCAGAGAGCCGAGTTCGAATTCCAGTTGAGTCTGTTGCATTCACTTACGCGCAAATTGCCTTTGGAAAGTCATGAAGCTATCTTTTCTTCCTTCAGCTATGGGTTAAATGGCAGGACAGATTAAGTTCTGTAGCTTTAGTTGGAAACCAGTTTACCGCAGAAAGTAATGGCAACCTACTACGGGAAAATCTTCTGCCCTGTCAGTCATGATTGCCCAGGCGTGTTTCACGTATGGCACTTAACTGACAGAAGTCCCGATAAAGTTGTTTTATTTGATTTTAGCTTATTTTGTTTTCATCAGCGACATTCATGGGTTGGCATTTTACCGCTGTAAACCGAAAAAAGTTAGGAAACAGAGTTAGTTACCGAAAAAGAATTCATAAAAGAGGCCAGGCTAAAAGCGAACAGTGAAACAAGATCAAATGCAATTTTCTATTGTCGCTGCTTCCGCGCTCCTGGGGCGAAGTGGATTTTTCAAGCGAGTGGCACGCGTTACTGAGAAAGCTCCTCGGAAGACGATGTTTGATCAAGCTTAACAAGAAAAATAATAAAAAGTAGACACTCTCTATTCCTCGCCTCTGTCCGTCTCACTTTCTCTCTATCAATATATATATATATATATATATATATATATAAAGAGAAAGACTAAGAGAAAGAGAGAGAGAGCGCGAGAGAGAGAGAGAGCGATAGAAAGATAGATAAGGTGTAGGTGTGAGTTGTGTGGGTCCATTTACTTTTCACCAACAACAGAGACAAAAACCTTACACGGATTTAATCTGTGAAAGGAACATCAATAATTCATCCGATGTCTATCCCCAAGTCACCGATTAAGAAAACTATTGTCAGTGATCGTGCTGTCCTTAAACCTGATCAGGTTTGTAGGTGGGTGTCTGTGAAAGATTTGTTTGAAGAAAAAGGCAGAACGAGACGAAAGCAAGATGTGCAAAATTTCACAGGTAGGTATGATGTGTAGTGAGTTGGAGGCGGGCAAGAGATAGTGACAAAAGACGATGCACACATGAATGTAGAGACATGAATCCAGTGAGGACAACGCCAAAGAAAAATATTACAGGATAACTCGACAAATACATGCATAAAGTTCGGTCTATCTATCTATCTATCTATCTATCTATCTATCTATCTATCTATCTATCTATCTATCTATAGCTCTGCATTATCTATCTATCTATCTATCTATCTATCTATCTATCTATCTATCTATCTATCACAGTCTCTTCATTATCTATCTATCTATCTATCTATCTATCTATCTATCTATCTATCTATAGCTCTGCATTATCTATCTATCTATCTATCTATCTATCTATCTATCTATCACAGTCTCTTCATTATCTATCTATTCTATCTATCTATCTATCTATCTCAATTTTCTATCTATCTATCTAACCTCTATCTATCTATCTATCTATCTATCTATCTATCTATAGCTGTCTGCATTATATATATATATATATATATATATATATATATATATATATCTATTCTACGAATGAATAGACATTTTTCTCGCCATTTGATACAAGTTGTACCAAAGCGTAAGGAACAAACTGTACATGGCGCCCCCCAAAATTGTACTCACACTTTAAATGACAAACGCAGTGTCTATTAACCTGATAGTAAAAGTAATAGTTAAAATTAAGAAATATATGAATAAATATTAATATTTATCTATCTATCTATCTATCTATCTATCTAAGAGGGAGAAAGAAACAAATAAATGGATAGAATCAATACAAGTAAAAGTTTTGTTACTTAGCTGATTGATGTTACCTTCAAAATATCGACTTCAGATTTTCGTAAACAGATCCGCCGGAAATCACTCCGTTCACTCGTCAGGAGGTATCGGCAATTGATTGCATATACTTTTTACGATTTTTCTTTTTTATATGCACTTTTCATTGGTGCAATATTTTTCATAGCGTATATGTGCGTGAGTGAGTTTTTGGGTGTATATTTTCGCGCCCGTTTGCGCTTAGATAGATAGATAGATAGATAGATAGATAGATAGATAGATAGATAGATAGATAGATAGATAGATAGCGCACAGTAATTGCTGCTGGCAATAAAACAGTGCTCAGTGCAAAATGACAGAGCTAAAATTTATACTAATGATAAATATATAGGCTGTCGTCTCAAAAATATATTTATTTTACGGCTTCGTCGTTAGTTTGAATATTTATATACATGCATTTAATTTCATTTAATATTTAATTTTAAAGCGTTAATCTTTGTAAGTCAACAAATATTAATATTTATTCATATATTTCTTAATTTTAACTATTACTTTTGCTATCAGGTTAATAGACACTGCGTTTGTCATTTAAAGTGTGAGTACAATTTTGGGGGCGCCATGTACAGTTTGTTCCTTACGCTTTGGTACAACTTGTATCAAATGGCGAGAAAAATGTCTATTCATTCGTAGCATAGATAGATAGATAGATAGATAGATCAAGAAAGATTCAAGTGACTTAACTTTAAGAGAAGGAAAATTTTCTTGATTTATTGAATACTAGCTGAAACGTCGCACTCTGTGTAGAACTTTAAGTTAGCTGACGTATACAGCTAATTGGGCCACCAGCCGAAAATTAAACGGACATCTGGTTTAGTTTTGGAAATAGCAATAATTTTGAAGACATACTTTTGAATTCCTCAATTCGCTAGATGGAATTTTAAAACCTCAATTTAATTTTGTTTCGGGTTATAAGTCCAATTCCGACCAAAAGACAGATTTAGAGCAAAAGTCCGATTTGCGCAGAAACTCCGATTTTGGCCAAAATTTCAATTCAGACCGGAAATTGTGTCCTTCAAATCACAAATTCTGTGGAGCCACAACCCCCCCCCCCCCAAAAAAAAAACCGCGCGTCACACTGTAACTTTAATTCCTTGGCATTTTGAAGAAGTAAAATTGATTTATCTTATCGAACAGTTTTGGAGATATTTTAAACTGAATGTAAAACAAAACACAATTAATTCACAATGATTTTGTATTAGTTTAAACTCAATATAAATTTTAAATAAATTTTAAATCGCTAATTTTTTTTCAGTTATTTTAAAAATTTTCCTCACATCTCGAGACAAATTCCAATGCTGTATATTGAAGCACCGAATAAAAAGCAGATTTTCAGTCCCGACATCATACTGATTCTAAAAAGTATATGTTTATGTAGAGAAAGTGTGGTCTCATTTATAGGGGTTTCAGACTCACGGACAGAATGAAATTGCCGTTTATTCATTTAAATTATAGATCTAGTTATCTACAGAGTGATTTTTGACAGAAGTTATGCTAGCCTAGCATAATTTTCACGTATTTTTTTCAGTTTTATTATTCATTTTTTTAATAGATAGATAGATAGATAGATAGATAGATAGATAGATAGATATTTCAAAAATGAAAAGTGCTTAACGTAAAAATGAGCAATATAATTGTATTATTTTGAACTATTGTTCCCGTCTATGACGATAGTATATGTTATATTAATATAAAAATACCATCTAGTCATCATCAGGTGTCCATTGCAAGACTGATATGGGATATTTTTTGATTACTGTATTATTTTTGTTCCTATGATATCAGTTATTATTCGTTATTGATGAAACTGGTGCTTCACTACCTAATACGGGGATTGAACTCACGATCACTAGATGACATTAACGCATGTATAATCAATTCCCGTATACACTACGTCACTTTCCCTTAGTGTGTTGTATTTTTGGGATTCTTTATATTCACTGTCGGATTGCTGTTCATATTTGGTTATGATGGCGGGCTGGTATCACTTTTCATAATTCGATATTTTCTTTCTGAGACGAATAATTGTTCGCATACAAGTGTTATTTCGAGTTATTGCTCTGGTCTTGGTTGAAATTTTTTTAATTTTTTTTTTTATAAGCGTTTCACCCCGAGCAAGGCATGTCACTACCACTACAGGGGGCTACATAGAGTGGAGAAAGGATGATTAAATATAGGAAATGTCAGAGGGTGGGATGATAGGCGGGTAAGGATACCGAGAATGAGGGTTGGGTAGATGAGAGTGTTCTGAGAATAATTGGGAGTTAGTGTGATAGGAGGTGTCTATTGACCCTACATTTAAACACCTGGAGATTGTAGCTGTCGGGAAAGCAGACTTGTGGAAGGGAGTTCCACAGGCGGGAAGCGCGAGAAAAGAAGTTGTTGGAGTAGAATTTACGGTTACATCTTATTTGTTTAACTGTAAAAGGGTGGGACCTAGTTGCTAATCTAGTATCTCGTGTAAATTCGTGCTTAGGCGGCACCAGTGATCTAAGCTCATCGGAGCAGAAGCCATGAAAGTACTTGTAGAAGAGGCACAGGGAAGCCACATCACGCCGGTGAGAGAGTGGTTGCAGCCGGTCTGCCAAGTCAGATCGCTATTGTTAACAAAATGAAACAATAATATACATTTATCCGATGCCAGCTAAGAAGACTTTTTAAATTGTATTACTATCCTGGTTCTTATGGGCTTGAAGCTCCGCAAGTGAAAATGCTTCATCTGATGAGTCACTAAAATATTTATCTATTTAATACGATGTTATATCCTAAAATGCTGAGAAAGTTTTCTTTCCAGATTGGAGATCTTGAAGTCATTAAATCTGAATGTCTTACTGGTAAGTCGGTGACCTCTCAGTCAAGAGGCTATATATATATATATATATATAAATATATATATATGTATGTCAATCACATGCAAGCCTGTTTTGCTGTATCACAGCTCATCAGTGTGGCTAGATATCCACTTGGTCAATTTGGTGTCAGTCAGAGTCTCTACTCCCTAAGCCATGGGTGTATGGAATGAGAGAGGTGAAAATTTTAGCTATATGCGGTGTATACACACGCAAGTCACCGAGAGAACTTAATTCATTACTGTTGAGTAATGCGTATATATATATATATATATATATATATATATATATATATATATATTCATTTGTCTGTGAATGTATATATGTATATATAATGTATATATGTATATATATATATATTCCTTTGTCTGTGAATGTCTATATATATATATATATATATATAGACATTCACAGACAAATTTGTTTCGCTGTATCACAGCTTATCAGCACAGTTAGACATCTGATTGCTTTTACCCAGGATTAAAACCCCACCAAATTGGCGTCAGTCAGCGATTCTATCTCTGAGCTATGAGCACTCGGTAGAAGGGGGCAGACTTTTAGCGTGTGATGTACCATGTAAACATGTAAACATACGCCAGAGTTTTCTAATTCATTACTGAATGAACGATGAGTAGATGCTAGAATAGCTACTGTATATATATATATATATTGTGGAGTAAATAATGCTCTATTATTGATACAAATTAATTATCGAAACGCTTAAATAAAGAACTGCAAGTGAATTAAAAAAGCCGTTATAGTCAGTCTCCTCGCTGTATTACGGACCAGACTTTTTTTTTCTACAGTGTTGTTTTGGAAGTAATTTTTGACTATTTAATTTTGATTAATTTCAAAAACTTAGAATTAAACTTTGAAGAAATTTTCGGACGGAATATTTTTTAATCCCATTAAGAATATTTAACCCGAAATTCTTTAGTTAAGGTAATTTTGTTCTTATTCTTTATTTACCTTTTTTTGTCGAATTGTTTGATTTTTTTTTTTTGTCGTTTTTTTTTTCCTTCATTTTTTTTTTCTTTTCTGCTTTAGGTCGCCATCTTTAATTTTATTTTTCTGGTATAACAAAATTACATCAGACAAATGTTTGTTTTATTTCATTCTTAGTTAATTTAGAGTTTACTTCTTATTTTAGCTACTTATCAAACATCTTTATTTTGGACTAAAATTCATTGTTTTTCGTTCGATTTTTCAATTTTTTTCTTGTCATCCTTTTTCATCGACCATTTTTCCTTAGGCTTTTTATATCTTTTTCTGGGATAATTTGTTTTCCTTGGTCAATTTTTGATGGTTTAGTTTTTATTCCGAGTTTATTTCTTAACTTTATTGTCCTTATTTAAATCTTCCGTCTTTGGGTGAATTCCATCTCTTCTTTATTTATTTCTTTTTTTTTTTTTTTGTGAAACTTTTTTTTACATCGTTCCTTTTCTAATTTTTATTAACTTAAATCCTTCGGGGAATTTCTTAGTATTTTCACCAAACTTCCATTTTAAATTAATTTAAAGAACTTTATTTTTTGCTTCTATGAATTTAAGTCCAACGTTTTTCCTTCCCTGGTTAAACCAGTTTCTTTATTGTATTTATAAATTTGAATTTGGCATTGCAAATTTTGTATTGTTAAATTTTTGTTTATTTTTTCTCTCCACGCATTTTTTTAAATAGCATCTTGTGGCTTTTTCTATTATCCCACCCCGCCCCTTACTACCTCTCTCTCTCTATATTTTTGCCACAAGCAAAAATGTCCACTCCTGCTTGTCTTGCACTGTTAGAAAAAACAATATAGCTGACAAAATTGGTCGGCTTGAAAAGACCTGTTAGAGTCGTCCTCTAAAACAAACCCTCCAGATAAATGCGATTTGGTTGTGTGCACTGCATCTAATAAGAGCAACATTGATAAGGAGAAAAAAATAAAAGTATGGTGGCCAAAATATAAGCAAAACATGTATGATGTATCATACTAACCAAAATACGAAAGACAAAAAGAACAACAATGCTAAGGCAAGGGAATCACCCTGTTGTTGGAATCTGCGTTTAAATATATTATCAATACTGCGAAACTTTTTGAACGATCCAAAAGTTGCGCTCACCTATTAAAAAAGGTGGACACTTGGAAGACCCCCAAGAATGTTACAAAAATAAGTGTCAGTCTTCGTGGTGAAGAAGCGCACGCTCAAAATTTGTGGCTCTACAAAGACACAGTTGTAAAATCATTGGAGCCCCTAAAGGTTAAGCCACAGAAAATAATTATGGTTTTGGTCTTTTTCCTAAGGCTCATATTGCTACCCACGCCTAGAGAATGCATAAAAGCAGCTAATCGGGAAGCTATAATGAAAGATTTGATATTAAGAATCGATTACGAAAGCGGACGTGGGACTAAAGGTGATATTTGAGGTTTCCTTTTAGTGATTGCTGAACATCTTTTCGCATACTTGTCGCAATACGGTCAGGTACTGGGTGAGATCTGCGATAACTTCACTGGAGGGCAGAATTTTGATATCATGTTGAACCGCGAAGCCTTCTTCTTTATACCCAAATGTAAGCAACCTGAAAATGTATGTGACCGTCTGCAAACGAACACACTGAAGGTGTGGTGAGGCTGGTCACATCTTCTCTTTCTGCCCAGAGAAGAAGGTCTTTAGAATTCAGACCTCTATCGACCAAACTTTCCCTCTGTGTTTAAATTCCGCTTCACCTGTAATGCGCACGCTAGTAACCAGGACCGGAGTAGTCAAAAACCCGGTTTGGTCTTGTTCACAGTTCACATTGACTGGAAAGTCTCTTTCTGGTGCTTGTGCAGTTGTGGAGAAAGAATCTAACGGGCCTGCTTGCGACTGCTAACACTGGTCAAAAAGCCTCGGTTGGGTTTCTTTAACATTGTCGGCCACAACGAAGTCCATGAATTCTCAGGAACGGCTGGTCGTTGATACAGCAAGAGAGAAGAACCAAGATGCAGGATATTTATCCCCTAAAGCCCCCAGGGTACAAGAACTAACAGTTTCATTCTCTAGGGTTAGCTTCCGGCTAGCTGCGACGAAAAGTCAGCATGAGTTACAGGAAGTTAAAAAAAAAAGCAGTTAGAGAAGCAATAAAGGGACAGAAATGTAAAACAATCCCGGCTAGTAAGAGTGCCGCGTCCTTTCATCCCATCTTCCACAATCCTTAAGAAAAGATCAGCCCCGTCATTCAGTGACTAAGTCACTGGCCCTATCTCCTTCGAAAATGACTCCCCTTAAAAAGTTACCCAAACAAACAAACTTAGCTGTCCAAGTCTTCATTTCATAGTTTATTCGGATTATAGGTTTGTCCAGGTTTTTCTAGACTTTGATAAGCGTAGGGGTTGCATGGGTGGATATTAGAAATTCATCATATCGCTGTTCGATGAGAAGGATTTTCAGGATCAACTTTTGCTCACTGTAAAGTGGAAACTGACGAGGTATGTGGTTGGGAATAAGTTGTGGGTGCTCACCTTCAGGCTACTATTTGATTATTTGCTGCTGGTTATAATAAGCGGCTTAACCAAGATAGATTAGCAGAGTAAACTGAACAAGAAAGGTTTATAAAATTGGGTGATAGTTGGGAAATGGCACTAGCTAGGACAGATTGGCCTCCATGCTTATCAAAACGGACCAAGCTCATGTAGTTAGGACTAGATTAAAAAGGATATCTTCCGAGGCAACAAATATGGCCGCTAAATTGCGAGCTGAAGATCGGCATATCACGGACCGATATATCGCTAGCGTCACATTGCCGGATAGGTGTGCCGTGACTACAAACGACAGTATATGTTAGGCTTTCAGGCCTAATTTTCAGGATGTTTTTACCAAGGAACCCGGTCTGAGCCCAGCTCTGTCCGACACCTATTCAGCAGACTTTCATCACCTGGCGGTGACAAGCAGCTGGCTTGTAGGCAGATACAAGACTCCAGGTGTATTTGAGGCAGTCACGCGTGTTAGTTCTTCTGCTTGCACTGGTCTTTAAGCAATAGATAAAAAACGGGAATATTCCTGAACGCTTCACTCGAGGTATGATCAGGCTACTTCCCAAGAATAAGACACCAAGAGGATGGAATTAATAATTTCCGGCCCTTAACTATGTTCAATACAAAGTTAAAGATTTTGGCCAAGGTCTTAGGCAAACGCTTGCAGGTTGTCCTGCTTAGTCTGATTGGTCCTGAGTAGACTCGCACTGTAAAGCGTAGGACTATTCAGGACAACTTTCATATGATACGACTGATCATCGACAAAGTCGACATTGAAGCTGCTCTTATAGATTTAGATCAGTCCAAGTCATTTGATAGGGTTGACTATTGATTTATCGATGCTCGAGTTGGCTGCCTTCAGGCTGTACTTTTGATCATGAATGCGTCTTTTGTATCGGTCACCCGGTGTGATGGTGGAAGTGAATGTCGTGAGATCGAAACCTTTCCTTTTGTCTAGATCAATTCGTCAATTAATGCTGCAGATTCTTTCGTTGGATACCCTCCATCACAAGTTAAAGGCGAATCCGTCCCTACATGGAATAACCCTTATTGGTGCGAACACCTCAACCATGTATTCCGTTTATGCCAACAACGTGATTGCTTTCGTGAAAATCAAGCCCGAGATTGCCGAAGTAGAAAGGAAATCAGCAGATATGAGACGGTAACGTGTGCATGAAATTGACTTATTGATTCCATTTTTCCTCCAACTGACTGTTATCGCACCCATGATCAGATTATGAGGGTGCCCTTACTGACGCTAGTTTTGTTTTCTTGTGTCAATACTTTTTATATCATGAACATTGGGGAATTATTTTCATTGATCAAGCCCTTCACAAATATTGTACATATGGGATTAGGTACGAATTCCAAGAACAAAACGTGGCATTATAGTGTTTGTGTAAAGTATCGTTGCGTGGTTGGGATGTTTTAGTGAAAGAAACAATTGGGTCAGATGTGACGTCAGTTCTTCAATATGGCAGTGAATGTTGGACAATATCAACAAAGATGAAGGAAAAACTTGAAGCAGGTGAAATGTGGTTCTACAGAAAGATGCTGTGGATATCGTGAACCGAGCACGAGGTTTTGGAAAGAATGGAAACGAAAAGGAAATTAATATTGAGCATCAGGAAGAGACAAATGAAGCTCCTAGGACATGCAATGAGGAAGGAGGGCTTGGAGAACCTGATACTAACAGGCCAGATAGAGGGAAAAAGAGACAGGGGAAAGCAGCGGATAACATATTTGCAGGGCCTGAGCAGGTGGATGACAGAACAGGGGCTGAGAGAAGTTGCAGGAGAAAGAGTGCTAAGAGCCACCAGGGATAGGGAGACGTGGAAGGCCATAATCGCCTACGTCCTGAAGAAACAAGGTACATACAAAAAGAAGAAGATCGAAGCTAGCTAATTTATCGATACGACACGTGAAGACACTTGCATTTGTGTCGCATTTTTACATACAAAAAATATTATCCCGTTGGAGTCGGTCAAACCAGTCCTGACCATGGAAGTCTTTTTACTGATTCAATCAGACCTATCTTTTAAACAGTGGCGTTGCTACAAGTTAAACTACACATACAAAGTTCTTAAGTTTATTTTGATTCATCTTTATTCGTTTACTGAGAGTTTAGCCCTGATTCACTAGGGGAGTTTAAGGAATAAGAATTAAAAAAAACATATGATGAATTTACATAGCAAATACTTACACAACGTCCACCCTCGTCACTTTTATAGATATAGATAACAATGTAGAATGTCTCTATTGGATTAGGGTGGGAGAGGGAGGGGTAACATATATAGATATAGATAATATAAAGTGGAGTGATCGATTCTATATTATAATCAACACATAAACTGATCCCTGACTTTGTGGGGCGGTAATATATATTTTTCTACCCCTAATTTTTGGCTTTCTGAAAAATTTTCAAGGTGTCGTTAGCGTTCTGAAATTTTGATCTTCATTGAGCGCAATTCCCGTCGAGCTAGACAGCAAAATGCAGACGCTAAGTTGAATCTATCAAACAAACAAATACTTACACAACGTCCACCCTCGTCACTTTTATAGATATAGATTCATTTTTGTTTGATTTTTCTTCTTTTCAGACCTTATTTTATACAGTTTTCTCGTCATCTTTGATCGCCATCTTTATTCTCATCTGGATTGAGAAATCTTACCAGACTGTTCTTTTTATTTAACTCATTTATGCTTAATTTATAGCTTACATTTATTTATTCCTTTGTTGATATTGTCAATCATTTAATCTTTTCAGTTTTCCTTTCCAGTTTCGACAGACATTTATTTTATTTTCCCTGGAGTTTTGTTCTTTTGTTTATTTCTTATTTAATTGCTTTTGGCTTAAACACTTTCTTTCTCGTCTTTTGGGCGAATTTTATTTTTTGTTTCTTGCTGAACTTTATCTTTCAGCAAAATTTTCAGCAAATTTTAAGTCTTTCGTCGAATTTTATATTTTCTTTCGGCAAACATTTTTTCTTTCGTCATTGGGCGAATTTTCGTTCTAAACGTTTTATTTCTTTTGATTTATCTTATTGTAAAATTATCAAGTTTATTATCCTTTTTTCTTTTTAAGTCAAACAGTTTTTTTTTATTTATTGTAACATATACTTCCATTTTGTATTGTTCATTTTTCTCATTTTTATTTTTGTCTTATTGATTAGATTTTAACTTTCAGCATCTCTTTGTAAAAGAAATTATTTTTGGATTTCTTTGACGTTTCTTTTCCTCTTCTTGAACCCCGATCTACTTGAAATATTTGTTAAAAGAAGATTTTTTTTCCACTTGGCATTAGTTTAGAGATAAAATTAGCAATATGGCCGACAAAGGTTGGTTGGTACGAAAAGACCGTTTCGAGTTTTCCAAGGCTGACTCACTCGATAAAAGAAAATAATTATAGGGCTCGCGGATGGAGTCAAAAGACAAAAGTAAAGATGTCAAAGTTAATATAAAGACCAATGTAAAGATGAGTACAGCAAAGATAAGTGTTATGGACCAGGTCAAGGTCCGAAAAGAACAACACGACTACAAGGGTAGAAATAACAAATATATATTAACAAGAAATAACAATACAAAATGTAGAAGGTGTTAGTACGGTTTGGAGTGAACTACTACTACCAACTCTACTCTACTCTACTCTACTCTACTCTACTCTACTCTACTCTCTCTCTCACTCACTCTCACTCTCTCCCCCCCTCTCTCTCTCTCTCTTGAGAGGCGTAGGATATATAGTATTAGGAAGAGTTCATACTGGAATTACATGTAAGGACCCATGAAACCTCCCCTCCAAAGCTTTTACATCGCAAGGGCCTGTAATATTTTTCCTCTTCGGATTAATCATCAAAGGTTCTGTAAATTTTCTTTTCTGCTAGATTTCCGTGGTATGCTTTTATGTGAGAACTTCGGACCCTAATTTATGTGAATCATGTTTCCGATCCATTTCTCTGTTGTAGCTGGCTCCTAATAGGATGTATTGTTTTTGAAAATTTTAAAAATAACAGTGTGCCCAAATCAAGCGAGGCACTAATGTCATATATATATATTTTAGCTCAGTCTATCATTTGGCTCAGAAGTGTATTTACATTAAATATATATTGTTTGACGGAAAAGGCTGACAGATGAAAAGTGTATTTATCTTGAATAAATATTGTATCGAAAAGTCAGGAATGCAGACACCAAATGACATGCGAAATTGTGTTAAAACAGCTGCTCTCCAGGTCAGGAAATATAAAAATAAGAATCTACTTACATTAAAATACTACTTTTTAAAAGTTAAGAATACCAAACCAGCTTTGCATTAGAGGAATGTTGTTGTGTTTTGGTAAACAGACGCATTCGTGGAAAGGAATTGGTCAAAGTAAAAATAAATATTCTAAAATAATAAACAATATGCGTGGAGAAAAAATGACGCGATCAAGCGAATTTTGGCTATATAAGAGCGACCTTCTACAACCAAGAGCGAGAGAAAGCAGGAAAGAGAAAACGAATCCCAACCAATCAAAACCTCGTGCCTACCTCCACGCACAACGTCACAAAAGAGAATAAAATAATAAGTTAATATTTTTATATATATGTGTTGGCTTTTTCTTTTATTGAATTTAATTTTTTTAATCATTTCACCCCAAGCAAGGCATTTCACTGCCACTGTTGCGCAGGGAGTTACATAGGGGAAAGTGATGAGAAAGAGTGGTTAGGGGGGTTGCATAGGGGAAAGTGACGAGAAAGAGTGGTTAGGGGGTTACATAGGGGAAAGTGATAGGAAATGTCAGAAGGAGGGTGATAGGCGGGTAAGGATACCGAGGATGAGGGTTGCGTGGATGGGAAAAGTGTTTGCGAGTTAGTGTGTTAGGAGGTGTCTATTGACCCTACATTTAACCTCCTGGAGATTGCAGCCGTCGGGGAAGCAAGTATACGGAAAGGGAATTCCACAGGCGGGAAGTGCGAGAAAAGAAGCTGTTGGAGTAGAAATTGGGGTTACATCTTATCTGTTTCACTGTAAAAGGTTGGTCCCAGCCACTAATCTAGTATCTCGTGAAAATTCATACCTAGAGGGCACCAGTGATTTAAGTTCATCGGAGCAGAAGCCGTGAAAGTATTTATAGAAGAGGCACAGGGAAGCTAAGGCGTTTGTTGTTCCAACAGCAACAGTAGCAGTATATATCAAACACGACAGTAGTATATAATACTAGCTAATACGACCACCGGGGATCATCTTCATGTGGGTAATCCACCCAGGTGTGTAATTAACATCGCGGAATTTTTGGAAAGGAAGAAATGTTATGACCACCCCATAAAAGAAGATGGACATTTGGAAGACCCTCACCCCAAGAATTACAGAGGTTCGAAAAGAAAATGGTATCGGTCTTCGTGGTGAATAACGTTCGCGCAAAATTTGTCACTTCACGAAAATGATCCGATCACTGATGTCCCTGGGGGTCAAACCCCAAAAAGTTACTGATTGTACAGATTTTTTCATGTGGAACGTATTGCTGCACACAGTCGTGAACTAATAGTAAATGACATCATATTACTGATCGAATACGAGGATCGACTCAGGACCTACGTGGCAGTGTTCGAGATTTCTCCTCAAATAAGAGGTGAGCACCTACCTGCATATTTCAGCCGTCTTGTCCAAATACTAGGGACCACCTCTGACAACCTGAACTGGGGATGATGCTTGGATATAATGCTTGCTTTTTTTTTTGGCCTTTGTCTCTGTCCCCAACTTTTGCGACAAGAAAATGTCCATCGTTGTAAACGGCCGCAAAGTGCGGAGATATATAATTATAATATAACGCACTTATAGAGGCTGGTTTTAATAAAACAGTGTTCGATGTAATACAATAGAGCTGTTAAATATGCATTAACAGATATACATATTATCTCTCAACGATAGCATGACACAGAATTCCATGCACAACGTAATATTTAGGAACTGTGTACATTGACTGTCCTACGATTGAGGATCAACATTGCTTAATTATGGTGATCATACGTGAACCCATGTTTCAATAAGATGTACCCGTAAGCCTATCACATTAGGGATATGGGCGGTCATCATGTGGTGGAACTATGCATCTCTTTTCATGGCTGACAAGTCCAGCCCTGCTTCGTACTTGAAAAACACAGTGATAAAATAATTTAGCTTCAGGTGCGTCGAATTGATGAGTTCCCCGAGGTTTTCTTGTTCCATTCTATCAAAGTTTTTGACCTTATTAAAACATGATGACCTCCATTTTTGTCAATTTGTTGCCTGAAAGTCTCAGGTATCTATTGGTATTACACACCTTTTGAAGATGTCTTCGACTTAGTCCCTAAAACATAGAACAGGGGGCCCAACTCGACATTTCACGCTTTGTCTAAACAAATGAGTATCATCTGTCCAGACAACATGACCAGACCAGGTAATAATGTTTTGATCAACTTGCTTTAAGAACATCTCTCTCTCTCTCTCTCTATATATATATATATATATAGTCATCCGCAGACAGATCTGTTTCACTGTATCACAGCTCATCAGTACGGTCAGACTCCGATTGTTTTTAACCAGGATTGAAACCCGACCGAATTGGCGTTAGTCGGCGATTCTACCTCTCGGCTATGGGCACTCGGTAGAAGAAGGCATACTTTTTAGCGTGCATATTATCATTATACACGCCCAATAGCCAGGGTGCTTTAATTCATTACGGAATGAGCGATGCGTACATGCCAGAGTAGCTACTGTTTATCAAAGTCTACCATTCTTCCAGAGTGCTCAATCAGGGTGTAAGATATATAGGGAGACAACAGTTGTCTTGCCTTAAAGAGAACAACAGTTGTCTTCTCCTGTGAGGAACTCTTTTTTCTCTCGTCTCTTCTTCCATTTCTTGCCTTCGTTGGTAAATGCACGAGGAGTACTTCTGACCAGACTATATGTCATTTCTTGTCTAATTTTGCTAGAACATTCTCGTCCATTTGGACAACATGAATATGAAGAGACGGTTATATTTAACGATTTCAACGGTAAAAGGGTGGGACCTAAAAACGTGGAATGAATTGATAGTTTGAATTCCTGAAGAACACGCAGTAAATGTAAGAACGGCCCATCAGAACTGCATCATTGCTTTTAAAATCAGTAAATCGATGTCCTTCAGCAGAAAATTTATCTCTTGACATCTTTGGATCGAAAAATAACGTAATGCTCTGACGTGCCATTTCAATGAGATTTCTTTTTAATCGTATCATCCCGAGCAAGGCGGTAACGCCACTGATGGGCAGGGGGCTACGTAATAGTGAAAAGATTGGAAAAGAGAAAGCCGGAAACCACATCCTAAACAGGGAACAAGGGATGAGCCTCTTCGCCTGTTCAATAGAAGTGGGTGGAGTGTGAACCGGGCGATAGTTTAGTCTATCTACTCTAACTGAGTTGTTTTACTCACAATTCAATACACTACACTCTTCAAATTCTTCCAAACATGGGGAAAAATCTTTTTCTCCCCAGCAAATTCCGTTGACAATTATCCGGTTTCTCGCTCAGATTTTTCCAGGATCGTGATTTTTTGTCATTGACCGATGCACTATATTTGAAAATGGAAAAAACAAAAAACAAAAACAATGATTAATAGTCTCACTACAGCATTATTATAGCTTCCTTGCCTAAAGGTGCGTTGTGGTGCAGCGCGGGTCGGAACGATAAATCGGAAAGCTGAATTCAAACTCCAGTTGAATTCGTTGCATTCACTTACGAGCAAATATCTTCGAAAAAAGTTACAAATCCGTCTTTTCTCCCTCCAGCTATGGGTTAAGCAACAAGACAGATTGCTCTATAGCCTTGGTTGGCAACCGGTCTACCGCAGAAAACAATGTCAACTTACTACGAGAAATTCTTCAGCCCAGTCAGTCATGTCTCGTTTGAGAAATGATCGCTCAAGCGTGTATAACGTATGGCGCTTAACTGCCTGACTGAAAGTAATATTTATCAACTTTGCATTATCTAGTCTCGTTCAAACTGATTGACTGCCTGGCTTTGCTGGCCCGTTTTGGAAAATATAGGAAATTGTCACTCATGGGAAACGAATGACTATAAAGGCTTTGTCAGTGAGTTTTCATGGTTGACACCATATTTCTGCTCAAATGTTAAATGAAATCGCTAGCACTATATAATCAAAAATAAGTCATCAAACAGGTCTTATTATAAGCTACTAATTATTGCATTATTGGAAACTGCGCATATAACACAAACCTAAGAACCAATATTTAATGATGTCGTTTAAACGAATATATGTGTCGAGAGCCGGCAATATAAGTTTCGAAAAGAAGTATGTCTTCAGCAACAAAGGTGTTAAAACCTGCACGTGCGTGAGTTTTCTTCCAGCGACTTGCAAACAAAACACTGTTGACTAAATGCACAAATAATAAATAGTTTGGGAGGTTTTAATAATACTGTTGTGGGATCTCCCCATTTTCTATGATAATGGACTCGACTTGAGTATACATATACTCCTGAGATAGTGAGATACGTCAGAACTGTAGAGATCTGTTAGAGAACAGTGACTGATCCGTAAATTACCGAGAGATACCGAAGTTACACAGAGAACACCGCGTTCGTAGTCATAATAGATCTGAGCTCTACTCAATCAGAATAATGTTACACGGATATACTAATTCCAGTACGTGTTCACTTCAAAGACTTACATATATATATATATATATATATATATATATATATATATATATTACTAATCGTATTCCTGGATTACTAACGCGCGTTCGAGTTTGTATATTTACGTTAAATATAGGCTATTTTTCTATCTCAACTATCTGTTTTGTTCATTATTCTGTGTGGTTCCTCACCCGGATTTACAACATATACTTCTAATAATTTTCTGATAGAAAAAAGAAATGTAGCACTGGAGGCATCTACATCAGCCGATTAAATCAACTTAAATAGATAAACTTTCAGAGAGAGAGACAGACAGAGAGAAAATAGCAGAGAGAGAGAGAGAAAGAAAGAAAGAGAGGACAAACTTTTACGGCGAACAGAATACGTCAAACTTACAAAGTTTGAAAATGTTACTGGAAAACTGTTATTATGCCAAAATGAATGAGTATTGACCATGCTCCCCTACTGGAGCGGGTTGTGGCACAGGATCGTTTTTTAAGGTGGTGACCCGATCGTGGAAGCTCTGGTCACTTGTCAAAGATTAACTAGCCTCTGCTGACGCGGTAACTGGGTACAAAGCTTGTCTTAGCATGCCTAAATTTGTTTTATCAGGTGGAAGTTTGTGTTTTTTTTTGTTTCTTGTTTTTTTTTATCGTAAATTACGCGCAAATACCCTTGCGAAATTTATTAATCCATCTCTTCTCCCTCCAGCTATGTGCTGAATAGCAGGACAGATTGGGTTATTTCCCCTTTGTTGGTGACTAGTCTACCGCAGAAAAAATGCTAGGCTTCTGCGGGAACATTTTCTTTCTAGTAAGTCATTGACCAAAAGAGACCCGATCGCTAAAGGGTGTATCACGTATGGCACTGAAAGAAGAAGACAGAAAAGAAACAATAGGAAAGAAAAGAAGAAAAGAAGTAGAATCGAGGAAATCAATAACGACGGTGAAGACTGATAGAGAGAGGGGTGAAAATGAAAATAAGGAGGGAGCCGTAGGATAAAGAAAAGTCAAAAGGTAGGTAGCAAGAAAAAGTGAGAGATAGAGTCAGGAGGGAAATAATGGTGAAGTCAATACTCCTTTATCCAAGCGGGTAGAAATGAGAATTTGGGCAAGGTAAGATGATAAACAGACATGAATTAATGATGGCAAGCCAACAATCTCAGCTCGGTTGATTACAGGTAACAATAACTCAGTTGACAGGTGAGGTGACAGAATCATTACCTGGCAGAATCTATCTATCTATCTATCTATCTATCTATCTATCTATCTATCTATCTATCTATCCTCATATTTACCACAATTTCATTATTTATCTGTTCACATCTAACATAAACCTTTATTTTCGTATGTTCATATCTGTATATCTATGCTTCTATGCATCTAAGCTAATGGTTATCAAAATTTTCATATTTCACTCGGTTCACATTTAACATCAGCCTCTATTTTTATATCTTCATATCTATCTATTTTTGATTATGCCTCTCACTCTCACTCTTCCTCTCTCACTCTTTCTCTCTCTCTCTCTCTAACTCTCTCTCTGTCTCTCTCTGTCTCTCTCTGTCTCTCTGACTCTCTCTCTCTACATATATAGCATAATGATAATCCACGTATACTGTCTTAATATGTATAGGAAAAACTACTAAAAAGTTGTAAGTTTAAAAATGTATTTTTTGACAGTATTTATTTCTATTATATATATATATATATTTGATATTTCAGACCGGCCTCGGCCTTTCATCAGAAACAAATGATTTTAAAATTTAAACTAGAAGCGTTCGTCGTGAGAAGCGTCTCTCGCGAGATGTTTACATCACGTGATGTAGAAAGCGACAGAGCTTTTTGAATATTTTTAAACGTAAGCCTAACTGTAATAATACTTTTAAATGTTGTTTTAAAGAAAATCTTTTTAAATGTATCTAAAAAATGTTTAACTATTGAAATATTTATAAAGATACAAAATATCTAAGTCCCTATATAACCCTGGCCTATATGTATTTAATTTTAAAATCCAGTATTTTTCTGTATATTTATATATATATATATAAGTGTATGTGTTCATATGTATACTAGTTGTTCTCTTTATATTACTCTCTTCATATCTATCTTCATGTTTATCAAAATTTATCTATTTCACATCTAATATCAACAAATACTTTCAAATGTCAATTTCTACTCTCTCCCTCTCTCTCTCTCTCTCTCTCTATATATATATATATATATATATAAAGAAAAAATAGAATATGTACTCAACTACAAGTATCGATTAAAAATAATATTCAGACAAATAAATTAAATATATCGGCTGTTAAAACTATTTCGTTAATCTTCGGGATGAATCGTTAAATCATTGTTGCATGAATTTGGTCTGAGGAGCGGTCGATAAAACATCTGCGAAATATATTCCCGATGGGTTTATAAAAACATCCAAATTATGTTCATTATTATAATACTCTGTTAAATCTTAATATTGAGTTCTCTTTGGAATTAGTCTCCTGTGGAATTTACCTTACCACGGATCCTACTTTATATATATATATATATATATATATATATATATATATATACGCATCGCTCATTCAGTAAAATGAATTAGAGTACACTGGCTATTGGGAGCGTATAATGATAATATATGCGCTAAAAGGTCTGTCTTCTTCCACCGAACGCCCATAGCCCAGGGGTAGAATCGCCGACTGACGCCAGTTCGGTCGGGTTTCAATCCTGAGTTGAAAGCAATCTGTCTGTGGATGACAATATATATATATATATATATATATATATAATGTCGCTCCCGAAGATTAATATGTTAATCCAGAAGATTAACGAAGCGGTTTTAGCAACCGACATATTTAATTTATTTGTCTGAACATTATTTTTAATCGATACTCGTATTTGAGTTGTTATTTTGTTTTTTTATCAAACAGTATATTTATATATTTATTTCTACCGGACCGATTATTTACGATAAATTTTGTTACGAAAATGTTTATCATTCGGCAAGAATCTGTGACCCCTATCAATTAAAAATGATGTTCAGACAAAAAATTTAATATATATATTAGCAGTATAGCCCGATGTTGCTCGGGTGTAATGAAAGCTTTAAAACTAATCCATGGTACTAGAGCTCAGACTCAGCCTAAAGAATATTTGTGTGAAGTTTGGTATCAGATAGAAAGTGATAACCAACCTCAACCGACTTCCCCTTCAGCCTTGTACTACAATTATTGTATTACTAGCAGTATAGCCAGGCGTTGCTCGGCTGTAATGAAAGCTTTAAAACTAATCCATGGTACTGGAGCTCAGACTCAGCCTAAAGAATATTTGTGTGAAGTTTGGTGAGAATTGGATAAAATTGTGGATTTGTATAAAGGACATATAGACAGATAATCAGACACATACACACACACACACACACACACAAACATTTTGCATTTTATATATATATATTATCGATTTTCTGCACTATTGTAAGAACTGCAACCTTAAAACTTCTGAATATCGTTCCTTATGTCTTTGTCTATGAGTGTATCAAATTTGATTAAAATCGGACCACTCATTCTATAACCCTATTTTTTCGATTATCGATATTCGATATTTATCGGGGGTACCTCGACACAAAACCTAGCTTAGAACACTTGCAGACGCTTATTGTATAACTGTTTAAATTTTGAAGAAAATCGGTTCAGCCGTTTCGGAGTCTATAGGTAATGGACTTACACACACACACACACACACACACACACACAGACAAAGTTCCATTTATAAATAAGTTTAGATATTTATATTTTAGATTTATATATATTAAGAAATTTTATTTACCAAGGAAACGCCATCAATAGGTCTGACGCGTCTTACCATTCAACAACAGAAAATTTCATGATTTAACAAAGTCGAATTACGTTCCTGAGTGACCATAGAATCCTACAACTTGCATTACGTTTCCGAATGGCGACAAAATCTACAACTTGAATAATGTTCCCGGGTGACTGTAGAATTTACAACTTGCATTTACAAGTTTCATTGTATTTCTGAGTTTAAAAATTCTACAACTTCAATTATGTCACCGAGTGACAACAGAAGCTGACATTTGAGTTACATTTCTGAGTAATTATAGAATTATACTTGGATCATGTTCCAGCGTAACCATAAAATCTACGGTTTGTATTACGTTCGTGACGACGATAGAATCTAAAGTTTGCATTACATTTCTGAGTAAAAAAAGGATCTACAAATTGAATTATGTTCTTGAGTAACCATAGAGTATGAAATTTGAATTACATTCCCGAGTGACCATGTAATCTACAATTTGCATTACGTTTCGGAGTGACCATAGAATTTAAAACTTGATTTACGTTTCTGAGTGGTCATAAAATGTAAAATTTTTGTTACGTTCCAGAGTGACCATAGAATCTACAACTTGCATTACTTTCCAGAATGGCGATAGAATCAACATTTTGAGTTAAGTTACCGACTGACCATATAATTTACCACTAGCATTACATTCTAGTGCTAAAAGAGAATCTAAAACTTGAATTACGTTCCCGAGTGACCATAGAATCTGCAACTGGCAGTCCGTTTCTGAGTGACCAGAGAATCTATAGAAGCGAATTCTTAAATCTTTAAGAATAAAGTAAATTAAATCCCATTTCTTATTTCTTCTGGTCACCATCATGTTTTTTATATTTTACAGAATGCTAACTACAAAATACAACATTTGAAAACTCACTAGGTGGCAATTATTGTCGGTTTTGAGCAATTATGGGATAATCGTAAAAAAAGAAAAAAATCTGATAAAAAGACATGTGGTAGCGAGTTTTTTTTTTAATACACAACGTACAATGTATACAAGAGAAGTTTTGATGCGAAGCGGGTTTTTTTTTCTTCGTCTAAGAATAAAATGAAAAACACATGATTCTCCCAGCAAGAAGTCGTATTATGTCAGGGCACTTCACGATTTAGAAATAGAGTTCTCGGTGTTACCTACACGGGTCCACAGCAGGCATCCGCCTCAAAGCGACGAGTTTGTCACTGATCCGATTTGCAAGGTGCAAACGACGATGGACATTGGGTGGTACAACAAAGATCAAACAAAAGGAAATTCAGGTGTCAGAAAAAAAAATAGTTTCTAGGATTTTGTTACGATTGATCAGGAAATGGGGAGGGAAAAATAGAAATTAAAGAAAAAGTCGATAAACACGTCAAAACAAAGAAAATATTATAAATTACTGTTGCACGTGTATTTACAAGATAATACAGACGCGCCTGTGGGTGCCTTGGCGTGGGGTAATTGTTATTGTGCAAGTCTTGTTAACCATCACAACTGAATAATAAGTTTGATCTTCATGAGTGCCCCATACATGTGGCCTTGTGCAAAACTTACTCTAAGGAAATAAGATATACTCGCCTTTGTAGAACAGTCGTTACATGTCTATGCTAAAAAAACAAAATGATTATTAGTCATTTTAACTTGTTTGATGATTTAAGGATATTTGCGTGTAAGTGAATAAAACGAACCCGACTGGAATTAGAACACACAACAGTTTACTGGCATGAAAGAGAAGAAGAAGACTTTAGAAGGTATTGGAAAGAAAGGAACATAGGATAAACCCTTACTCCTGTTCAAAAACACAGTGAGGAGTTCAAACCGAATGATAGGTGAACCTAATTATTCTTATTGAAAGAAAAATATATAAATAAAAAATAAATAGTGAATAAAATTTTAGAGTTTATTGATTGATTGATTGATTTATGTTTTACGGAATTATCAACTATTTCCAGGCCATTTAAGACCAAAATATATTTTTGGATTGAAATAATATCTTGGTGGTAATAATAATGATTTATTCATACTAGTTCTACCATTGAACCCATAGCCGGGGGAGATGTGTATTCAAATCTTTCCAAAGGGTATTGTAAGTGAATATAACGAAACTAACTGAAATTAGAACACGGCTCATCGATTTCTAATTACGGTTTTTTAGCCATCAGGATTTGTGTTGCGATGCAGTGGATATCGACTCGGAATGAGAAATCCAATTGAATTCCTTGCATTCCCTTATGGGCAAAAATTCTTTGCACTCTCTTCCGGGCAATCTACTACATAGGTTAAATATCAAAACAGATTGGGTTCTATATCACTGGATTTGAAACCAGTCTACTGCAAAAAATAAAATAAAATAAAAATAATGGCAACCCACTGCGGACAAATATTCTGCTCATTCAATCATGCCTCTTTCAACACATGATCACCCAAGCATGTAATACGTATGGCACTTAAATCACTTACCCATTTTATCAGCCGTTATACATTGCATCACCCGCTTATACAAGTTTACAGCATTGGGTATTCCCAAGCAATTTGTCTCTCTTTCTCATCACTTTCTCCCTATGTAATTCCCTGCGCAACAGTGGCAGGAAAACTGCCTTACTTGGGATGAAATGATTAAAAAAGTACGCTGATGTCCTCAAGAACACATGGCCCAGTAGTTAAAATTGTTGTTTCGATCCAATGACTTGACCCAAAGAGTTGACCCAACACATGGCTAGTGATGAACAAAAAGTAATTTAGAGAGTTGAGTTAAATGATGATAACTAAGACATCCGGAAGTGGCATGACTCAAGAAACGAGAACAATCTACCCCAGTGATCGAAATAAATGGTTCAGTTAAAAATCTTAATCAACTGAAGAAGTTCTGAGCGTACAACGGCCGAAACGTTGTGAATATGGCAATAAAGATGAAGACAGCAGTTCGAACAATGTCAATAATGTAAACAGAAAATAAACAAGTCTGTTGTGGTGTTCAGTTCTTTAAAATTCAGGCAAGTGCTCAGAATTTTGAAGCGTGAATCATAAAATTTGTTACAAAGAAAGAAAATATTGCCTGACTTCAGTGTAATATCAATCCTGTTATTTGTCAGTGAATATTGCACGATTTCAGGACATGTGAAGAGAAGAACCGCATTAACGGATATGTTCTCCGACAGAAAAATGCTAATAATACTATGGACGGGGCATGTAGTCGACGAGGAAGTTTCTCATTGACAAATGTTCATGCAAAATGGCGAATACACTGACTTCTGATATGTTCAACTCCTCTGCTATCTCATGCAACTTCAATTTACGATTGGCCAAAATGAGTTTGTGGATTTTTTTGGTGTTATTCAGGACAACTGCCGATTTTGGACAACCCGAATGTTTAGCATCATTTGTGTCTGTATGACCATGTTTAAAGCCAGCACACTACATCTTAACTGAGGTTTTCGACAGAGCAGTGTCCAAATAACACTTATCAAACGATTGCTTTGCTTGAACATTATTTTTCCTATCAGAAAGCAATGCTTTATCAACACATTAAATTCAGATTTTTCCATTGTTTTGAAAATTTGCAACAGTAGCTTCACTTAAATAACTAATTTGTAAACTAATAATCCAATTGGGCCCAGATTTTGTAATGTGCCATCATAAAATCATATAGATTTTTTATTAGTGTACTATCTATATGTCAGGCCCAGGACTTACTGAGTGATGTTTTATATTTAATTTGTTTGAATATTATTTACATAGATTTGAACACGGCTTTCTCAGTGACAAATGTTCATGCAAAAAGGCGAATACACTGACTTCTGATATATTCAACTCCTCTGCTATCTCATGCAACTTCAATTTACAATTGGCCAAAATAAGTTTGTGGATTGTTTTGGTGTTTTCAAGAACAACTGTCGATTTTGGGAAACCTGAGCGTTCACCATCAGTTGTGTCTGTACGACCGCCTTTAAATCACCATACTACCTCTTAACCGTTGTTTCCAACGAAGCAGAGTTCGAATAACTCTTATCAAGCTATTGCTTTGCTTGAACAGTATTTTTCCATTCAGAAAGCAATGATTTATCAACACACAAAATTCAGATTTTCCATTGTTTTGAAAATTTCCGACAGTAGCTTCACTTAAATAAATGTAATTTGTAAACAAATTTTGTCACATGCTATTTGAGGCTTAGTACTTGATAATAATCATATGAATTTTTATTAATGACGACATTTACATGTCAGGCTCGAGACTTATTGAATGATGTTTTATAAATGGACAGAAGGACAGGGACTGGGATGGATAGCAAGACGACAGATATTACTTAGAACTACAGGAAAATGTGGATCCACAACTTTCTGAAAGGACATGGAACATAAAAGAAGAAACAAAGAGGCTTTTTTGTTCTGTGTATTTACATTCAGTCAGTTAAGTACCATACGTGATACACGCTTGGGCGATCATGTCTCGAAAGAGACATGACTGACTGGGCAGAAGATTATCCCGTAGTAGGTTGCCATTGCTTTCTGTGGTAGACTAGCTGGCTAGTATTTAGTGGGGAATCAGTTTATTACTTCATAACAATAGAAAACAGATCCCCCACTTTATTCCCAGTAGAAGTTTTAATTGTTTCCAACTATTATATTCAGTCAGTCAGTTAAGTGCCATACGTGATACACGCTTGGGCGATCATGTCTCGAAAGAAACATGACTGACTGGACAGAAGATTATCCCGCAGTAGGTTGCCATTGCTTTCAGCGGTAGACTGGTTACCGACCAAGGCTATAGAACCCAATCTGTCCTACTATTTAACCCATAATTGGAAGGAAGAGACAGATTAATACCTTTCCCGAGGGTATTTCCGCGTAAGTGAATATCATGGATTCAATTGGAATTCGAACTCGGCTCCCCGGTTTCTAGTTCCGAGCCGATATCCACTGTACCACAACGCACATCCGTATTTACATTACATAAACTATTTACTAAGCTTATATTAGTACTAGCACAAAGGGTTTTAAGTAGGAAGATTTCGTTCCGTCACTCTATTAACAGAGGAGGGTTTTATCTAACTTGGAAACCACTAATTGAAATATTGATTTGTTATTGATGACAGATTGACAATATTCACTGAATTGCATTGACACATTCACCATAAACATTAAAAGAAAATTCCAAGCAAGTTTGTCACATTGGGACAGTTATGACAGTTATGAACTACAAGAAAGATATTGAAATTTATCAGAAAGCTATCAAAACAGAATCTGACATATGCATACATATTTTCTTTTTCGTGTCAGCTGTCATCTCACGTGATAGGTTATCGGAAAACGCGGTAAACAATTCTCTATGTGTATTTATTCTTGTAATCTAAACTTATTTATAAATGGAACTTTGTCTGTGTGTGTGTGTATATATGTCTGTGTGTGTGTGTGTGTCCCCGTTACCTATAGACTCCGAAACGGCTGAACTTATTTTCTTGAAAATTTGCACAGTTGTACTATTAGCGGATGTGCGTGGTGGTGCAGTGAATATCGGCTCGGAACGAGAAAGCGGGGAGCCGAGTTCGAATTCCAGTTAAATTCTTTGCATTCGCTTACGCGCAAATACGCTCTGGAAAGGTATTAATCCATCTCTTCCTTCCAGTTATGGGTTAAATAACAGGACAGATTGGGTTCTATAGCCTTGGCTGGCAACCAGTCTACCACAGAAAGCAATGGCCACCTACTGCGGGATAATCTTCTGTCCAGTCAGTTATGTCCCACTCGAGACCTGATCGCCCAAGCGTGTTTCACGTATGGCACTTAACTGATTGACTGACTGACTGACTATAAGCGTCTGCGAGTGCTCTTAACTAGGTTTTGTGTCGAGGTACCCCCGATAAATATCGAAAATCGATAATCGAAAAAATCGGGTTATAGAATGAGTGGTCCGATTTTAATCAAATTTGATACACTCATAGACAAAACATATGAAAAGATATTTAGAAGTTTCAAGGTTGCAGTTCTTACAATAATGCAGAAAATCGATAATATATATATATATATATATATATATATATATATATATATATATATATATATAAAAGGCAATAAGTTTGTGTGTGTGTCTGTTTATCTGTCTATATGTCTTTTATACAGATCCACAACTTTTATCCGATTCTCACCAAACTTCACACAAATATTCTTGAGGCTGAGTCTGAGCTCCAGGACCATGGATTAGTTTTAAAGCTTTCATTACAGCCGAGCAACGCCGGGTCATACTGCTCGTAATACAATAATTGTAGTACAAGGCTGAAGGGGAAGTCGGTTGAGGTTGGTTATCACTTTCTATCTGATACCAAACTGACCGGATTCACGACCCAAACACTCATGACAATTTGCGTATTTATCACAAGAAAACATGCATTATCTTTCAATCCTACACCCAACCACAATATCACATTTTCACAGGGGAATCTAAGAAAAGAGGGACCCATGAATATAGTTTGCTTTATATCCAATGTTTTACACAAATATACATAAAAATCAAATGATATGAAAATGAATGGGGCAGGGGAATAACCCCAAAGCAAATCCAAGACTGTCCCCGTCAAGATAAAAAAAAGAGGGCTAAAAGTAAATTGGGAAGGTAGATAAACTCGACGTGGAGAACACCAGGAACAGGTTAAGAACAACATATACTCACATTAACTAGATACACAAAGAGAGTCTGTATTAACCAAGGGAGGGTTCACAGGAAACCGCCCCGTTGTGCCAGAAGAGACTTAGACAAGAAAATCAAGGCTGACCCCATTCATGCAAACCAGGTTTGCTACATTTACCCCACCTTTTGCTTAAATCTGTCGATATCAAATTATTTTCTATCCGATCCGAACTTCATCTTGAGCTGATGTCCAAAGAATTTAATGAGATCCTGATAAGAATAACGTTCATACGCAAGATTCTATATGAAAAGCATTTCATTTCAGAAGATAAACAAATGTTTAAACAATTATTCAATATGCGAAACTGATTTTTAATTTCTGTCTATATTTCTGCGATAACGTATTGATACAATTTTTTTCTTTTTTTTAATCATTTCACCCCGAGCAAGGCGGAAACGCCACTGATGTGCAGGGGGCTATATAAATGTAAAAAGATTAATTAGAAAAGAGTCAAGAGTACAAACTAGTTAGAAAGGAACAATAGAAAGCTGAGAAAGCAGGTGCGATGACAGATACATAGGTGGAGAGAAAGAAAAGGTTATACGGGGGTGGGGAGAGAGCTAGAGTCCAGTGGTTAGTAGATGAGTATTGACTTTGCATTTAAATTTCTGGAGGTTATAGCCGCCAGGAAAGCAAGAACACGGGAGCGAGTTCCACAGGCGGGAAGTGCGAGAGAAGCTGCAGGAGTAGAATTGTCGTCTGCATTTGGCTAACCTGACTGTGAATGGGTGGGACCCAGTTGCCAGTCTGGTTGCACGAGTAAACACCTGTTGAGGAGGCACCAGTGACTTAAGTTCGTCTGAGCAGAAGCCATGAAAGTATTTATAGAACAGACAAAGGGAGGCCACATTTCGACGATGGGGAAGTGGCTGCAGTCGAGCCGCCAGATCAGTACCTATCACATTACAGACTCTCCTTTGGAGCCTGTCAAGAACACTGAGGAGAACGGCAGGGGCACCTGACCAGAAATGGCAGCAGTACTCCATGCACGGACGGATGGTTGACTTGTATATATGCAGGATGGATTCAGGTGGAAAAAACATCCTGGATCGACATAGTGACCCAACCTTCTTAGCAGTAGATTTGGCTATGGATTCAATATAGTGGTTCCATTTGAGGTCTGAGGACAGGGTAAGTCCGAGGAGGCGTAGTGTATAACTCTCCGGGAGAATCGCTTGGTCCATACTTATGGGAGGCAGGAGAGGTTGCCTGTAATGGTTGACAGACAACAGCTTGGTCTTAGATGAATTGAAGTTGACAAGCCACTTCTTGCCCCAGTTCACCACAGAGTGTAGATCCCGTTCAAGGTCAGCAGCGAGATTATGTCTGTCCGCCACGACAGGTTTCTTACTGGTACGGGAGTATATTGTAGTGTTATCTGCGTAGATGCGTACTTGGGACTTGATCTCATCTGGGAGGTGGTTGATGAAAATAAGGAAGAGCGTCGGGCCCAGGATAGAGCCCTGTGGGACACCAGCATTCGTGTTGTAGGACGAAGAGGCACGCCCATTCAGAACGACTTTCATTTTGCGGTTATTTAAGAAATATTGGATTAGGTCAAGCAGGCGACCGGTAATACCATAACCGCGTAGTTTGCATAGGAGGCCAGAGTGCCAAACCCTGTCGAAAGCCTTGGAGATGTCCAGAGCAACCGCGCAAGCCTCGTCAGACTCATCAAGGCCCTGTAGCATGTACTCTGTTACGGTTATTTACATTGTTCGAACTGTTGCTAATATCTTTATTGACATATTCATAAAGTTTAGGCCGTGGTACGCTACGGCTTTCTTCATTTATGCTGTTTTCACACTCTCACCGACGTGACGTGGCTTCATCCTGTCTTTTCTTCAAATATTTTCATGACTAACTTCTTCGACGAGCCTTTTCTTCTGATGACTCGACTACATGAATGCAAGCATGCTCCTAGATTAAACCCGTTTAATGTTGAAATGCCTAAATGCAGTCATTACTTCTACTAGCACAGTTTCTTTTTTCGCACTTTCTACCTGAGGAAGTCCCTTCCTTTTATTTGCATCACTGACAGCTGCAATCTCCAAAACTTTAATTGCAACATCAATCAAAATTTGTCTTCTTAAAGCCCGTTTATCTTTTGCCGTTTCCTCAATATTCCCTACACTTTTCTTTCACTTTCACACCCTGTGCACTAGTAGCTTTCTTGAATTACGTTGGAGGAAAATTGAAAAAAAGGTTTCTTACTTAGTTGTCAGCAAGTCACATGTTGGAACCTCATTTTTTTCTTATAATCTACACATTCACGCTATGTAAGGAAAGAGTCCACTTCATTATTCACTGTTACAAATACCCATATTAACTGATCTAATGTATTGCATGTTGTTAAGACTTGTTACGAGATACAAATAGCCATATTAACTCATCCAATGTATTGCATGTTGGTCAGACTGGTTACGTGATACAATCAGCCATATTAACTAATCTAATGTATTGCATGTTGATAAGACTTGTTACGAGATACAAATAGCTATATTAACTCATCCAATGTATTGCATGTTGGTCAGACTAGTTACGTGATACAAACAACCATATTAACTAATCCAATGTATTGCATGTTGATAAGACTTGTTACGAGATACAAATAGCCATATTAACTCATCCAATGTATTGCATGTTGGTCAGACTGGTTACGTGATACAAACAGCCATATGAACTAATCTAATGTATTGCATGTTGTTAAGACTTGTTACGAGTTACAAATAGCTATATTAACTCATCCAATGTATTGCATGTTGGTCAGACTGGTTACGTGATACAAACAGCCATATTAACTAATCTAATGTATTGCATGTTGTTACGACTTGCTACGAGATACAAATAGCTATATTAACTCATCCAATGTATTGCATGTTGGTCAGACTAGTTACGTGATACAAACAGCCATATTAACTCATCCAATGTATTGCATGTTGGTCAGACTAGTTACGAGATAGTCCGATCTAAAACAAGTAAAATAATTATCTGGACTCAAGTTGGAATAAAAACTGAAGACAGCTACATTCACAGAAAATCAATGGTTAATTTTATTTGCATCTTTCAGCTTTATTCTCATCATTTCTTTCGTTCTTTCTTTCTTTCTTTCTTTCTTTTAAAATGTTGTATATTTTTATTCACTTCTTTTTGTTCCATTGTTTTCACTTCTTTTTGTATAATTTTATTTCCTTTCAAGCAGAATCTTTCTCATTCATTTTCTTTTCTTCCTTTTATATTCAATTCTTCTTTCATTTCATTCGCTTATTCCTCCCTTTTTTCTCACGTTTTTAAAACTGCTTTTATTTTTATTCTCTTTTTTTTTTTAATTTTAGCTATTTACATTTTCTTTCTTTTTCTTTGTCTTGATTTTTGTTTAGCTCTATTCATTCGTCTTTTCTTTTTCAACTGTATGTGCCGTATATACTCCCGTATCGGGCAAACTTTGAGGACCTAATTCTTTAGCTAATTTTAAGGGGTTTGCATCATACACCAGATATAAAATTAGCGCATGTACTGCTGCCTGTGCAGACGTCAATTCTATATAACAAAAAAAAAGAGAGAGTCACGTGACAAGAAAAAAAAATCCCGAGCCTTCCCCCGACACGCACACACCAAAGAAAAAAAAAAAGGAAGAGAGAAAAGTCTAACTATAAAATTTTCAAATAAAACAATTGCCTTATAACTATTAAACACTTTAAGGAGAGCAGTAGTGGTTCCTAATGAGAAATAAAATGGTTTGTGCATTAAAGAATTACAAAAAAAAAACCCCAAAAAAACGGACGGGTTGTAACGTGGGACACGTGACTCCTTTTGAGAAACCACCAGTGGCGAGGAGTCAGCCACTTCTCTCTCTCTCTCTCTCTCTCTCTCTCTCTCTCTCTCTCTCTCTCTCTCTCTCTTTATTTCTTAGCCAAAATCTTTACACGTCTACACCTGTTGAGAATTGCATATGTGTGTATTCGTACAGGCGGCCGGAAGTGCGTTAGCCGCCTTACAAGCGGCCAGTGACAAAAAAAAAAAAAAAAAACATGCAACAGAGCAAACGAAAGTTTGACTTTTAAGCTGTGATATGGTTCCCAGTCGCAAGCAATTAGGGACATGTTAATGACCACAAAACAAAAAGTAGGTGGGAAAAATATTAATAGTATAGGTCACTTGTAGTATTCAAACACGTGCACAAATGCATGCACACGTAATTCACTAAAATAGTGAGATTTAACCGTAAGTTATATTCAATTTTGTTTAGGGCACCAGGCGTGGTTTAATGGTAAGCAAATTCGTCTCATTAGAATCTGTTACAACTGAATAGTGAGTTCGATCTTCACTGGGGGTAACCCACACTTTTGAACTCGTGTCACATCTAAGCGGAGATTAGAAAATCAATATTCCAATTTGGTTCTTTACTCGCACTTTTTGCCTGTGGAACTCTCTTCCAGTTTTTTCCTTCCCTGCCAACTACAATCTTCATAAACTTAAGTGCAAAGTCAAACGCCTTTTTCTATCTTTCTGAATTCAGACCTTTTTTTATAGCCCTTTCTCTTCATGAAAGTATTTTCTTTCATTCCCTGTAATCACTACGAGAGTAAGTTTGAATATTGCTGCAACATCTGATCTGATACAGTAGCTATATATATATACTGCCGGCTATAATTATTAGGCCACCGCATTTTTTTTAAAACAAATGATGTATTTCAAACTATTTTTACTATTCTTTGCAAAATCTTACAAGGCATAGAAACAAATACGAACTCGTCCGAATCACCCTAAATTTTTTTCATTCTTTCATTGATGAAACTGCAATATAGGTAATTAGTAAATATTTATAAATTCATTTGATGCACATGTTATTGTCCAGTATTAACAAAAGAACCATTCTATTTTCTTTTACAATTATTCACTTGGCAATAAATACTAAAAAATAGTCCCAAATACACCTTTTTTTTAAAACACTGGGGTGGCCTAATATTTATGGCCGGTAGTATATATATATATATATATATATATATATATATATATATATATATATATATAAAGATCTATCAGGAAAGAGGTGTCTATAATGTTATTGATCCTGTCTTGACGTCCGACTTCAGTTACTTATCCACCGCCGTGAGGTGGGTTCCCTCTGCGTTTTCTATAATTATTTTAATGGCAGTTTAACGAGCCCTCCTCTTTGGTATCTCGGTCGAATGAATTTAAACGTACTACTAGATTGGTAAGTAGGTCTCATCGTTTTACTGTTGAACTAGGTAGATATAACCGTAGTTATATTCAAATAGTTTAATTTCTCATACTTCTCGCCTGTGGAACTCTCTTTCAGCACCTTCAATTAAAATGTGTCTCACCATGATGGCTACTATATCTCACTGCTTTCAATTAGCCAAATTCAACCGGAAGTTATATTCTGTTTCGTTTCTTGCACTTTTCACCTGTAGAACTCTCTTTCAGATTCTTGTTTCCCTGACTCCTATTATGTTCAAAAATGTAAATACAATGTCAATCGTCATTTTCGGTCTTTGTGAATTCTGATCTTTTATTGCCCTTTCTCCTCATTAAAGTATATTCGTTCACTCCCTGTAACCATTTGCATCTTACTAGCATTTTCGCCAACTACGTTTGATTTTTCTATCTCCCCTCGTGTTACGGCCTTGCGATGTTCGTGTAGCCTTACCTTAAGGGGCGGCATGTCTCTCCTTTATGTTTCTTTCCACAGCTACATGGGATGGTGTACATACAGTCCTTAGTCATGTTCTCCTCTGTCGTACAAATGGCAACAAATATGAGGACAATAGTCGGAATAATGTAAATACTGTAAATAATACCTAATCTCAGAAATATAGACAAACTAGCAGTATAGCCCGGCGTTGCTCGGGTGTAATGAAAGCTTTAAAACTAATCCATGGTCCTGGAGTTCAGACTCTTTGGACGTTGGCACGAAAGACTAAAAAGCAATAGTTGTTTCCAGTTAAAGCGAAACCGTAGACTGAAATAAAAATGAATGGATGTAAGTCAAATATCGAGATCAAATAAATGTTTTCGTCGTAAACTGAATTTTGAAGGCTAAATAAGTCCTCTGAGTAAAAAGTATCATGGCTGAGACTATGAACTACAATTATACCTACTTAGAGCCAAACCCGAAGCAAAAACTAAAATAAAAGGGCTGAAAAAATACAGAAATACAGGCAGATAAACAGACACACACAAACACCTTGCCTTT
The DNA here is from genome assembly GCA_037127315.1 of Ascarosepion bandense. Classification (NCBI taxonomy): domain Eukaryota; kingdom Metazoa; phylum Mollusca; class Cephalopoda; order Sepiida; family Sepiidae; genus Ascarosepion; species Ascarosepion bandense. The sequence goes on along the minus strand of JBBBDQ010001661.1, from coordinate 4,657,021 downwards.
TATTTATATATATATATATATATATATATATATATATATATAATCAATCTTTTGCACTATTGTAAGAACTGCAACCTTGAAACTTCTGAATATCGTTTCTTATGTCTTTGTCTATGAGTGTATCAAATTTGATTAAAATCAGACCACTCTTCTATAACCCGATTTTTTCGATTATCGATTTTCGATATTTATCGGGGGTACCTCGACACAAAACCTAGCTAAGAACACTCGTAGACGCTTATAGTACAACTGTCAATTTTCAAGAAAATCGGTTCAGCCGTTTCGGAGTCTATAGGTAACGGACAAACACACACACACACACACACACACACACACACTGACACACACTGACACACACAGTGACAGTTCCATTTATTATATAAGTTTAGATATGTTCTTTTATTTCACTTTTGCCTCATGCAAATGTTCCAACTCTTTTTACATGAGAGTAAAATTTTGTGCCCTTTTGACATTATCACCTTGCTTGGGGTGAAATGATTGTCGTACCCCTGATGCACGTCTCTTTAATTCAGTAACTATCGAATTAAAAAATAAAATATATTAATTCTCTAGAATTAAGGAATTAATGAGCCGAGTTCTAATTCCAGTCAGGTTCGTCACATTTAGGTATAAGTCCATCTCATCTGTTCCCGGCTATGGACTGAATAACAGGATAGATTGGATCCTATAGTCTTGGTTGATAATTCCCCACAGAAAGGAACGGTAGCCTACTACGGGAAAATCTTCTGTCAGTCATGAATTGAAAAAGACATGGTCGTCCAAGCCTGTATCGCGTATGGCACTTAACTGAGTGAATTCTTTAAAAATCACACACACACACACACACACACACACACACATATATATATATATATATATATATATATATATATATATATATATGTTTTAGAACATGTACATAATTTTTTCTATATATGTACTCTCCTCTACAATCATATGTTTGTTTCAACGTTGGGTGTCTAACATTTCGTCAGGAGGGATAAGCAAGAGCTGGAATCATCCGCTGTTTATATTTGGTTCGTTGTTGTTGTGGGGTTGGTTGGGGTTATTGATAATGAAGGGAATGTGTCTTCCGTTTTGACCGTTAGACTTTTGGTGTTTAAGTGCTAAATTACTGATTAATGGCATTATCTGTTGGATACTCCAAACTTGAATAAAAAAAAAAACCTATCCCGCTAAAATAAAAATAGAAAAAACAAAAATAAAATAAAAAAATATTCCGTACCGAAAAAATCAAAATTAAAAAGAAAAACACCCCACCCCTATCATGTCTATCTAAGAAATCCCGAGGGGAAAGCCTCGCCACAAAATGAAAGAGAATACATAAAATCGGCCTGGTAGCAACAGACATCAATTAATCAAACGCTAGTCAACCATGACGCCGTCCTAAAAATTCTTAAGGTCAACAAACAAGATAAGTTCCCCAATTACAAAAAACCCTCACACAAACACAGAAAACTGACCAAGTAATCAAACCCCTCCACGCACCACATTCTTCGAAATTCTAACCAAAAGATTTACCCGACCGATAAAAACGTACATTCCAACAGATAATGCCATTAATCAACAATTTAGCACTTACACACCAAGTTCTTCAAAGTTTAACGGTCAAAACACATTCCCTTAATTATCAATAACCCCAACCAACCCCACAACAACAACGAACCATATATAAACAGCGGATGATTCCAGCACTTGCTTGTTCCTCCTGACGAAACGTTGGACACCCAACGTTGAAACAAACATATGATTGAAGAGGAGAGTACATATATAGAAAAAATTATGTACATGTTCTAAAACATAATTTATAATAAATATTCACAGCTCTATACATCATATATCGAGCACTGTTTTAAATTAATGTTTTGGACGGGGGAAAAAAAGATTTCTTTCTTCGTTCTGTACTCACTCGGATATATATATATATATATATATGGGATTTAAGTAGCAATAATTGATTTTTAACAACCATTAAATTCGACAGACAAGGTTTGTTTAATTTAATTTAATTTTTTCTAGTTTTTGAGTGAATTGTTGCACAGACGGTTAAAATTGTAAACTACGTAACGTTCATGCTTTCGACCATATTGGTCTTTATCAAAAAGTAAATATTGTCAGTATCGTGGACAAATGATATCGGTATATCCTGTCATATTTTGTTGATGATATATTTTGAACTTAGGAATGTGCATCTCTTTAAATTTACAATCGAGCTGTTTACATAAAATTTTGAGCTAATATTTTTGCAAGAAGTATAAATAAACCTCTTCCCATACCCTATCTATGGGTTAAATACAAGAACAGAGCAGCTAGTTTAGAAAAAGGAAAACTCTGAATTTCCAAATCCGATTAGATGAAAGTTGTTAACGTTGGAACACGTTGTCGTCTAACAGAAGAAAACCTCCGACCAAAATCCAATCCTTCTTCAGAGTAAAGAGTTTGAGGGTGAAGCAAATCCGGTCACTCTATAGAGCAATGTCATTACAGAAGCATCATCGAGAGGTTTCAGAAACAACGAGAAATCAAGCAAAGTATATATATAGACAATCGCATCTACCTCCCATTAGCATGGGACAGGCTAGTCTCCCAGAGAGTAAAATACTACGCCTCCTTGGCCTTACACTCTCGGCGGACCTCAAATGGAATGACTATATTGAATCCATTGCCAAATCTGCTGCTATGAAAGTGGGCTCCCTGTGCAGGGCCCGGAAATTTTTCCCACCTGAATCTATTCTGCACATATACAAATCTACCATCCGCCCGTGTATTGAATATTGCTGCCATATCTGGTCGGGTGCCCCTGCTGCTCTCCTTGGGCTTCTTGACAAAATACAAAGGAGGATCTGTAACGTGGTTGATACTGACTTGGCAGACCGGCTGCAGCCGCTCTCACACCGGCGTGATGTGGCTTCCCTGTGCCTCTTCTACAAGTACTTTCATGGCTTCTGCTCCGATGAGCTCAGATCACTGGTGCCGCCTAAACACGAATTTACACGAGAGACTAGATTAGCAACGAGGTCCCACCCTTTTACAGTTAAACAAATAAGATGTAACCGTAAATTCTACGCCAACAGCTTCTTTTCTCGCGCTTCCCGCTTGTGGAACTCCCTTCCACAAGTCTGCTTTCCCGACAGTTACAATCTCCAGGTGTTTAAATGTAGGGTCAATAGACACCTCCTATCACACTAACTCCCAACTATTCTCACAACACTCTCATCTACCCAACCCTCATTCTCGGTATCCTTACCCGCCTATCACCCACCCTCTGTCATTTCCTATATTTAATCAGCCTTTCTCCAGTCTACGTAGCCCCCTGCACAGTAGTGGCAGTGACATGCCTTGCTCGGGGTGAAACGCTTATAAAAAAAAAATATATAATTAGATAGTACATATATATATATATATATATATATATATATATATGCACCAGCCTGAATATTCAAAAAGTCTTGTAAGGAAAATTCTACCTTCCGGCATGATTAGAACTTACGACTCCCATATACCTAGGACAACCCCCCAATAGATCTGACGTGTCTTACCACTCGACCACAGAAGATTTCATATTTCAACAAAGTCGAATTAGGCCGTGAATACATAAGTTTCTAATTTCCCTCAACATCCATTTATGTTTCGTATCCGAATGTAAACAATTTCGTAATAAGTAAGATTTCTTAATATATATATATATACTTATATTAAGAAATATTACTTACACACCCACACCCACATACACGCATATATATATATATATATATATGAGAAAAATTAAGGCAGACACGTTATTTCATGTTAAATCGGAAATATAAGCCTATTTCAGGAGAACCATCATCAGCTTCCGTTTTTATTTTACAAAGGATTTTACACGAATATATATATTCAAATTAATTTGTGTGGACATTACTTTTAATAGATACTGGTATTTGAGTCGTTAGTCTTTTTTTCTATAATTAAACAGGACGTGTTAATTATCCACCAGTCTAGATGTTCAATAAATCTTGTTTAGAAAATATCTATCGTCCGGCAGTATTCGAACCTGCAATACACTCATATTCCGGGAAGATGCCACCATTAGATCTGATGCGTCTTACCACTCAACCACAGAAGATATTATGGTAACCAAAGACCGAATGACGTCTTTTAAATACATATTCTCCTGATTTCTTTTAGAACATCTTTTTCTGCGCGGGATCGTATCCTAATTTAAAGAAGTCAATATTACGACATCATACGGAAATTTATGATAATTGGCAAATATTTATCTTCCAAACAAGATTTCTGGAACATCGTGGCCGGTTGATAATTAAAATGTACTGTTTAATTATAGAAAAAAAAAGACTAGTATTTATTAAAAATATTTTTAAATAAATGAATTTAAATAAATATTTCGGTTAATGCCAATTTCGTAAATTTCCGTATAATTCCGTTATATATATATATATATATATATATCATAATTTTTTATTAATTTGGTTGTAAGAAATTTAACCTCTCTGAAGATGG
>JBBBDQ010001661.1:4612500-4650000 GCA_037127315.1 Ascarosepion bandense | reverse complement strand
AATAAATTTATTTGCAAATTGAATGTCTTTTTGTTATCATTTTAACAGTTTTCGTGTCTGAATGGATTTTGTAAGTGAATTAAGTAACTAATTATGACACCTCGAGCGCACGTATGTACGACTAGCACTCTGAAACCACCAATTTGGCTGCTTTGTTGCAACAGCAGCCTGTGGGTAACCATTGTCACGATAGGTTGTTACGACATGAAGTCTGTACTGCATTGGTAGACACGTGGACACTTGGCAAATACAGAGCGAACGTAACTACAAAAAATGTGCTTTAAAAAAATAAGCTTAAATGAGTCAACTCGTTGTATCAATAGATTCTTACAAGAGAGCGAAATATAATTACTGCGTGAACAATTGGTGGTCAAGTGTAATTAGTAACTCAGCCATCGTATTCTTTGCTTTACCGTTTTGATTCTGAGTAAACTGAATCATGGTTTGTTTGAACAGCTCATCTTTAAAAGAAATATTGTCATATTCACTACTGTTTTATTATATTAATATGAGTGTTAAGCGCTTGGGAGACAGATTAATGTTTATTTTGCAGACCCAAACTTCCCAGTTGTAAGAACAACTAAAAAACATATATCTATAAAACGGAATAAGTATGTATGTTTGCTCCCATGGCTATGTAAACGTGAACATCAAAATTATTTGCTAAATTTTATACAAAATTTCTTTGAAATATTCAAACTTTATACGCACGAACTCATAATTTGTGTAGGTGGCCTATTGTCCGGTTCGCGGTCTTTTGTATTTGTCTATATTTCTGGGCTTACGGCTTATCACGTTGAATACACCGGTTCTCGCTCGATCACCGAAGTTGAGCATGGTCAGTACTTAGATGGGTGACCGCTTGGGAATACCAGGTGCTGTAAGCGTATAGTGACGGATGTGCGTTGTGGTGGTGTGTAGATCGGCTCGGAAAGAGAAATCGGTGAGCCGAGTTCGAATTCCAGTTGAATACCCTGCATTCACTTAAGCACTAGTACCCTTGGGAAAGGTATTAATCCGTCCATTCCCTCCAGTTATGGGTTAAATAACAAGGGTAGGACTTGGGGACCCTGCTCTTAAAAACAAATCCCAATGAATCGTGAAAAGAAAAATGTTGTAAAAATAAATAACCTTACCCCCAAATCACTGGTTATGACCTTAAACTGATCCCATAAGGATTGATAGGTCGTTAAACCTCAAAAACAAACAAACAAATCTATATTTCTGAGATGAAGTAGTATTTACAATATCTATTTTATTCGGACTAATGTACTCATCTTGGTTGCTATTTGTACAACATTTGGGCAGTTGTATGCTCCGACCTTCGTCAGGTAATAGACATTTCGAACCCCAGTGAGATTTCAGTTCGAAATTCCCAGCACCTGAAAAAGACCGGAACGTACAACGGCCAAAACGTCATATTTTTTTTATTATTCTTTTTGGTTCTTATTTTTTCTATTTATTTATTTATTTATTGATTTTTTGTTACTAACCTAAGTTCTCTACTAGTCACTCTTGTAATGCACTATGATTGTGTAAATTGTTTTTGATTATGAAGTTTAGTTTTGGTATATACGGTTTCGGTTGTATGAAGGAATTCTGAGTAGTTAGTCTTTAAAGACCGGCCATGTTTTTTCTTCTTCGTCAACTGGACACATGGCTTCGAGGTGTTCCCCCCTCTCTCTCACTCTCTCGCACACACTTCACTGTCTTCTACCCTCTCTCACTTCTCTCTGTTACAGCTTACTTAAGGACAGCTTAAACTAGCCAGAAATATCTGAGGGGAAAAACAAAATGAAGATAATTTGCGAAAATTTCTGAACTTTTTTCTGTCACTCAGCCTGCAACTTGTCTGATTGATCTTATTTTGCTTTATTTTTTTTTTTTAATTCTTTTTGGTTCTTATTTTTTTATTTATTTATTTATTTTTTGTTACTAACATAAGTTCTCTACTAGTCACTCTTGTAATGCACTTCGACTATGATAGTGTAAATTGTTTTTGATTATCAAGGTTAGTTTCAACTTATACTAAGTTAAAACTTAATAAACTTCAGTCACTCTTTTATTTATTTTTTCGTTTTTTAATTGGAGTAGATAGTACCTATTATCTCCCGGTCTCACACTCCACCCCCTTCTTCAGGACAGGATTAGTGGTGATCGCCTTGTTTCTTGTTTAGGAAGGGGTTCCCGACTCATCTCTCTTTTTCGGTCTTGATGTCGGTTCGGCTGAAAGCTCTTTGCAGTTGGTGAGTATGGTGGCAACGTCTCTTCATTCTGAGGGTACCGGGTTGGCAGTTTCCTGGTTGCTGCTTCCGACTGGTAATTAGGAGCCCGAACTCTTGCGTAGCGTCTTGAGAGGCTGCTCTGATCAACAGTTGAATAATATCGGGGTTCCTGTAGTGCCATTTCGCGCATGGACAGGCGTGTCTGCATGAATTTCCGATGGGCAACCCCGAGGCCATATTATGCTGCAGGCGGCGCCATTCTCCATCCTTCAACTGCTGCAATTAGTGGCCATTTGACCCTACTCTAGACCTCTCTCTCTCTCTCTCTCTCTCTCTCTCTCCACAATTAAACCACTATGAAATTAAACAAACGAAACAGTAAGACTAAACCAGCTAGTTATAAATCGCCCAAACCTATCTGCGTTTCCTTCACAAACATACGAGGTATCCGCAATAACTTTAATAGAGTCGCCCGATTCACACTCCACCTCGCCCGGTTCACACTCCACCTCGCCTGGATCACACTCCACCTACGTCTGTTGAACAGGTGAAGAGGCTCATCCCTTGTTTCCTGTTTAGGATGCGGTTTCCGGTTTTCTCTTTTCCAATCTTTTCACTCCTATGTAGCCCCCTGCACATCAGTGGCATCACCGCCTTGCTCGGGGTGATATGATTAAAAAAAACTCACCTGATATCTTAGCTATATGTGAGGCTAACCTTGACCCTTCTATCCCCTCCTCGGAGCATTTCGTTCCTGGTTACCTTCCCCTCTTCAGGAAGGACCCCAATGTCCATATGCATGGGCTTGGTGTATATGTCAGCGAACAACTCCCTCTAGCCAGGGTCACATCTCTTGAATACCTGGATAATTCTTTCGTGTGCTTCCGTCTCTCACTTCTAAGCTCGTTTAGCTACCTCTTCTTCCTCTAACGCTCCCCCTCCTCCTCCTCTGACTGTTCGGTACTTGATAGTATCAGTAGGCCATTTCTTCTCACCCATCTGCCCATATATTTGTGTTTGTCGATTTTAACGCCCACCACACCAAGGGATCAGCACCATCAATAACCGAAGCTCTAACGCAAGTGGTGGACTTCTCCACGCGTTTCTCTAATAACCCTAACGGAAGGGACTCCTTACTCGAACTCTGCTTTACTTCCTTTCCAGACTCATGCACTACCAGGCAGCTCTGCCCTCTCGGAAACTCTGACCACGTCGTAGTTTCCGTCAACATCTCAATCCACTCTTATTCTACCCAAGAAAACCAGACCAGCAGGATATCATACTGCTACCAGAGAGCATACTGCTACCAGAAAGTAGACTGGGACTCGTTCCGAGACTTTCTCTGCGACGTCCCCTGGAACAACGTCTTCGATCTTCCTGTCGAAGATTGTGCGTCCGAGGTCTCCTCTTGGGTTAAGGCCGGCATCGATGCTTTTATCCCGGCGAGGAAATTCCAGCTAAAATCAAATTCGTCCTCCTGGTTCTCACCCGCTTGCTTGGCCGCCATTGCCCGCCGGAACCATTTCTTCCGGCTGTATCGAAGCTGCTCGTCGAACCAAAACAGGTGCCTTTTCGCCTCAGCACGTAATGAGTGTAAAAAAGTACTGAACGAAGCTAAGAGAGCGTTTACTACCAGAATGAGGCAACGCATAGCATCCTCTAAGTTCGGCTCCAAAGATTACCGGCGTTTCTGCAAAAGCGGGCTCAACAAGTGCAAGACTTCAATACCCCCACCAATCAATAATTTGAAGTTCTCACCTCCCCAGCGGACAAGGCTGAATGCTTTGCCCGTAGATTCTCCAATTCGACACTGGACTCGTTAGGAATACCTACACCCGACTTCCCACCTAGAACTAAGGCTCAACTAAATAACGTCCACATTACACCCTCGCTGGTTTTCAACTTGACCCACACAAAGCGAGTGGCGGAGACGGAATCCCAATCATAGTACTGAAGAAATGTGCCCCAGAACTCTCCTCTGTCCTCTCTAAACTCTATAACATCTCCATATCTGCTTCCTGTTTTCCTGCCTGTTGGAAGTCCTCCTGTGTAGTTCCTAAATTTAAGAGTTTTGCCGGACCCTCAGACCTCAGTCTCTTTCCGATCTTCGGCAAAGCTTTCGAAGCCATTATCAACGCCGAGGTGATTCAGCATCTCACGGCCCACAGGCTTCTCTCTGACAAACAGTACGGGTTTCGCTTCACCAGGTCTACTGCTGATATGCTAACGACCATTACCGAGTACATATACCGGGCTCTTGACAAGAATGGCGAAGCCCGAACCCTTACCTTGGATATCTCCAAAGCTTTCGACAGGGTCTGGCACGCTGGCCTCTTATGCAAACTGTGGAGCTACGGTATAACTGGACATCTGTTTGACTTCATCCAGTCATTCCTCTCTAACCGCACATTGAAGATAGTATTAAATGGGCATGCCTCCCAAACTACCATACGAACGCGGGCGTCCCTCAAGGTTCTATCCTAGGTCCCACGCTCATTCTGATGTACATTAATGATCTCCCCGACGCCATTAGATCCCAAGTAGGCATGTACGCCGATGACACCACAATCTACACTCGCCTCGATCAAAAACCCGATGTGAGCGACAAAGCGAACCTCGCTGCCGAGCTTGAAAAGGACCTTCAATCCGTAATGGCCTTGGGTAGGAAATGGCTAGTAAATTTCTAAAACGAAGATGTTATCAACTAACCACCATAGACAATCGCATTTACCTCCCATTAGCATGGAACAGGCTTACCTCCCAGAGAGTAAAACACTACGCCTCCTTGGCCTTACACTTTCGGCGGACCTCAAATGGAATAACTATATCGAATCCATTGCCAAATCTGACGCTATGAAAGTAGGCTCTCTGTGCAGGGCCCGGAAGTTTTTCCCACCTGAATCTATCCTTCACATATACAAATCTACCATCCGCCCATGTATTGAATACTGCTGCCACATCTGGTCGGGTGCCCCTGCTACTTTCCTTGGGCTTCTTGACAAAATACAACGGAGAATCTGTAACGTGGTTGAGACAGAACTGGCAGACCGGCTGCAACCACTCTCTCACCGGCGTGATGTGGCTTCCCTGTGCCTCTTCTACAAGTACTTTCATGGCTTCTGCTCCGAAGAACTTAGATCATTGGTGCCGCCTAAGCACGAATTTACACGAGATACTAGATTAGCAACTAGGTCCCACCCTTTTACAGTTAAACAGATAAGATGTACCCGTAATTTCTACTCCAACAGCTTCTTTTCTCGCACTTCCCGCCTGTGGAATTCCCTTCTACATGTCTGCTTTCCCAACAGCAACAATCTCCAGGTGTTTAAATGTAGGGTCAATAGGTCCTATCACACTAACTTCCAATTATTCTCCCAACACTCTCACCTACCCAACGCTCATTCTCGGTATCCTTACCCGCCTATCACTCACCCTCTGACATTTCCTATATTTAACCATCCTTTCTCCACTCTATGTAGCCCCCTGCTAAAATTTCTCGGAGTGAAACGCTTATAAAAAAATATATATATATATTTCTGAGATGAGGTAGTATTTACAATATTTACATTATTCGGACTAATGTACTCATCTTGGTTGCCATTTGTTCAATGTTTCGGCTGTTGTACGCTCCGGCCTTCTTCAGGTGATAGAAATTTCGAACCCCAGTGAGGGTTCAGATCAAAATTTCCAGCACCTGAAAAAGGCCGGAGCGTACAACAGCCGAAACATTGAACAAATGACAATCAAACGTCATACAAATGACAATCAAGATGAGGACAACAGTTCGAATAATGTAACTAGCCGGTCTTTTGATCAGGAGTAGAGATTTATTCCTAGGTTCCTGTTTTAAATTTAGTTCCCAGTTCTTTCAGAAGTCGTTTTCATTCTCGTTCACTGCCAGCAAGCATTTGAATCTTAGTGGCATTATCTCCTTGCTTAGCATGAACTTATTTAAAAAATATATAAATATTTGTGACTTCGTATGAGAGTTCCGCTTTTTCGGGACTTTTACTACAACGTATGTATAGTATAATTTCGACACGTTTGATTATAGTGTCTCCAAATCACATAACGATTTTCACTCTCCCCCTCTAAAAAAATAAAAATATTTGTAAAATAATTTCTTTTAATGAAAATCTATTTTTTTATTTAGGTTTACTTTGGATTATGTTTTTCTAGATTACATCAAAAGGCTGCTTGGTAATTTTGGCAATCACAGGTCACAATGAAGGCAAATCGAACGTCATGAAGCTGTGAAGAGCCATCAGCGACAGTGTCCTGAAGAGGGCCGATACATAGAAGAAGTAAATCTATAACTTCTGGCATTTTTTCGCCTTTTTTTATACAGGAAAATGTGCAGGTGGTGTAATGTCAGTGGCTCGAAAGAAGACATTTTTTGTATGCGTTTGTTGACTTAAATTGACTGAATTTTATATTCAAGTCATGAGAATGATACAAATATATATATATATATATATATATATATAGTCATCTATAGTCATCTATAGTCATATATATATATATAGTCATCCACAGACAGATCTGTTTCGCTATATCACATCTCATCAGTACGGTTAGACATCCGATTGCTTTTTACCCAGAACTGAAACCCAACCGAATTGGCGTCAGTCGGCGATTCTACCTCCGAGCTATCGGCGCTCGGTAGAAAGAGGCAGACCTTTTAGCGTGTACATCATCATTATGCACACGCCTAATTCATTGCTGAATGAACGATGCGTAGATGCTAGAGTAGCTACTGTTTGTCAAAGTCTACCATTCTTCCAGAGTGATCAATCAGGGTGTGAGAAATGGTTTATCGCCGACTTATTTTTATATTATTTGTTTATACATTATTTTTAATAGATATTCGTATATGATACTCTGTTTTATAATTAAACTGCATATTTATTTATACCTACTGGCCTGAATAATCAAGAAATCTTGTGAAGAAAATATGCATCCTCCGGCAGGATTTGAACTTGCGCCTACAAGCGGAAAATATCAGTAGATCTGGCATGTCTGAATTAATGTCAACAAAGACAATTTATTTACGAAATTCGTTACGAAATGTACTTACTTCGACATAGTATTATATCTATATATATACAGTATTGTGCAAATGTATTAGGACAAGAACTATTTTATCTTTTATGAGGCATCAAAATAAAGTTTAAAATCACCTCTGTCTTAACACTTTTGCACAAACGGTAGTGTGCAAAAGTATTAGGACAGGAGTGATTTTCCTAAAACCCTCACTGAAATTCAAATACAGGGTGAAAAGCCAAATCCTTGTAAGAATTATTTGACTAAAAAGGAAGAAGAAAGAAGGTTTCGGAATTTGAATTGCCCCCCCACAAAGCCCTGATCTGAATCTTATTGAACATCTATGGGATATTTTGGATAAAAAAAATGATAAATCTAATGTTACTTTGTAAGACACACTTTAGAAACAAATACAAGCTGCTTGGCAGGAGATACCATAAGATACATTGAAGAAGCTTCTGATGTCAATGCCTGACAGAATGAAGGCTGTAATCAAAGCAAAAGGCGATTATACTAAATATTAAATTTATTTTGTAACAAGTATTTTTTCTTGTTAAAGCATTTGTTGAGTAAATCAAATAAAATGACTTTAATTAATTGTTTATTTTCTGTCAATATGCCTCATAAAAGATAAAATAGTTTTTGTCCTAATACTTTTGCACAGTACTGTATATATATATTGTTTATGCATTATTTTTACAAGATTTCTGGATTATAGATAGATAGATAGATAGATAGATAGATAGATAGATAGATAGATAGATAGATATGAACAGGCTGAAATAGATATGTTTTCCGTGCGTATGTGCGGTTAGGAATAAAAAGTGGAAAAGTGATATAGTGTGTGTGTGTGCGCGCGCGTGTGTGTGTGTGTGCATGTGTAATTGTGAATTAAAATGTGTGCGTGTGTGTGTATGAGAAAGTTAGAGTGTGTGTGTGCATGTGCAATTGTGAATGAAAAAGTGTGTGTGTGTATGTATATGAGAAAGTGAGAATGATTGTGTGTGTGTATGTATGTGTACGCGCTTGTGCAGGGTCATGTAGATTTTAAATCGATCTACAAGAATTTAATTACTCTGCAATCCTAATATATTTCCTATATGTTTGCACGTGACTTTCTCTTTTGCATTCGAACTGGTTTATATGGTATATGATATATAGGGATGCGCGTTGTGGTGCAATAGATAACGGCCAGGAACGAAAAATCGATGAGCCGGGTTCGAATTCTAGTTGAATTAGTCGCATTCATTTACGTGCAAATATCCTTGAGAAGACTATTAATCCGTCTCTTCTTCATCCAGCTATGAATTAGATAGCAAAACAGATTTAGTCCTATAGCCTTGGTTAGTAACCAGTCTACTGCAGAAAGTAATGGCAACCTGCTGCGGGAAAACCTTCTGCCCAGTCAGTCATGTCTCTTTCGAGACATGATTGCCCAAGCATGGCATTTTTATGATTGATGTATGGTATATTAAGGCGGCAATATTTCTTTTAAATAAGTTTTTTTTATTAAATAAAACGAACAAGGAATATCTTCTAAAGTTTTTGGTCTGTTTCAACTAATGTCTAATTATGTTGTTTGATGTCGGTTGAAAATTGTATGCAATGTTTCGAGTGTTTTTCGACCATCGTTGGTTGTTTTCAAGGAAAGAAAGTGCAAATGAAGAGACAGAAGGCGATTTTATGTTGTCGACGGCCCACAGTTCTCATCCTAGGGTGGGGGAATAGATTTTAGCATGTCGCGACTAAAATGATCTAACGAGTAAACGTTCAAAGGTTTTACCTTCTACCTTCCAAGTGTGGTAGATATACCGCTCGTTAAATAATTTAAAACAACTGAATTCATTGATGGATAGTATATTTATATTCAATTTTAATACGCTAAATATTCCATTATTCACACTCCCCCCATATATATATATATATATATATATATATATATATTTATTTATTTATTTATCTATCTAAACTTATTTATAAATGGAACTTTGTCTCTGTGTGTGTGTGTGTGTGTCTGTGTGTCTGTTACCTATAGACTCCGAAACGGCTGAACCGATTTTCTTGAAATTTACACATTTGTACTATAAGCGTCTGCGAGTGTTCTTAGATAGATTTTGTGTCGAAGTACCCTCGATAAATATCGAAAATGGATAATCGAAAAAATCGGGTTATAGAAGGAGTGGTCCGATTTTAATCAAACTTGATACACTCATAGACAAAGACATAAGAAACTATATTCAGAAGTTTCAAGGTTGTAGTTCTTACAATAGTGCAGAAAATCGATAATATATATATGTAACAACTATTGCTTTTTAGTTTTTCGTGCCAACGTCCAAAGAGTCTGAGCTCCAGGTTCATGGATTAGTTTTAAAGCTTTCATTACACTCGAGCAACGCCGGGCTATACTGCTAGTATATATATATATATATATATATATATATATGTTACGCAAGGTCCTGAAGTTTATATATATATATATATATATATATATATATATATATATATATATGTGTGTGTGTGTGTGTGTGTGTGTGTGTGTGTGTGTGTGTGTGTGTGTGTGTGTGTGTGTGTGTGTGTACGGAAAGTCCCGAATATTAACGAAATGGTTTTGACTATCGACATATCTAATTTATTTGTTTGAAGATTATATTTAATCGATACTCGTATTTGAGTAAAAATTCTGTTTTTAATCAAACAGTATATTTGTATATTTATTTATACCGATCTGATTATACGAATACCAATTAAAAATAATATTCAAACAAGTAAATAACCAGGCCGGTAGAAATAAATATATAAATATACTGTTTGATTAAAAACAGAATATCAACTCAAATACGAGTATCGATTAAAATTAATGTTTAGACAAATAAATTAAGTATACTGGCGATAGGGCGTTGATACGTTCAATGCAAAGAATTTGTCACTTTAACTGTAAAGGTTTATGCCGACTTTGAAGTTTCGTGAAGACAATTCTTATGTTGTTGCCACTTATCAGGGCTTGTTTTGTTTTTTTTTGATCGGCTATATATCAAGGCAAAGTTCGTAGACACTAAAACAAGTTGCCCAATGTTAGGTATATTCATATTTTGTACAGCCCTCCTCGTATAACAGAGTGTAGTTAAGCCTATTTGCTGAAAGACACCGTGAACATGCACACGCACGCACACACACATACACACACACACACATACATAAACACACACACACACGCACATTTGTTTAATTATTTTCTTTATTTAAGTTAGGGACGCCAGACAGGAGAGAGGGGACACACCCCATGCCTAATAAACATCTATTCAAAGATGACGTAAAACAACCTGGCATGTAACCTTTTAAAAATGCTTTCAAGAAAAAAAAACTTAGATACATAATATAACAAAAAAAAAAAACACAGAAAAAATGTAAAAATATGTAACAAGCAAAAAACAGAAAAATGTGAAAATAAAAAATAGACAAAAAGACAGAAAAATGCGAAAATCTGTAATAAGCAAAAAACGGAAAAATGTGTAAATACATAAGCAAAAAACAGAAAAAAGTGAAAATATATAGTAGACAAAAAGACAGAAAAATGCAAAAATATGTAATAAGCAAACAAAAGAAAAATGTGAAAATACATAATAAGCAAAAAACAGAAAAATGTGAAAATACATAAGCAAAAAACAGAAAAATGTAAAAATAAATAATAGGCAAAAAAATAGAAAATGTGAAAATACATAAGCAAAAAGACAGAAAAATGTGAAAATAGATAAGCAAAAAGACAAAAAATGTGAAAATAGATAAGCAAAAAGACAGAAAAATGTGAAAATACATAAGCAAAAAGGACAGAAAAATGTGAAAATACATAAGAATATAGGTAGTTAGTATAGGAAGTTAAAAACAAAGACAGAACCTATCATCTAGAATTAGAATGAACATAATAATGGCATAGTTCAGAATACGGAATTAATAACTTAGTGAATAAATGTGTCGTATCCACTATCATAAACTACGCAAAGACGTTCGACAAAGTACTCCACAAAGGCTTGACAGAGATGCTCGATAACTTAGACATATTTGCGAAAGACATTAAAATCATCAAGAATCTATACTGGCAAACCGCCTGCTTACGGACACTAAATGAGTTCAGAAGATATACAAAAGTAGAAAGGGGTGTAAGACAAGGAGTTGTCTTCTCACCAGTTCTATTCAACCTATACAATTCTGAGAGAACTAGAAGTCCATCCTGGGTTCGCCATTGGCAGCTATAATCTGAACAATATAAGATACGCAGATTATACAGTGCTGATAGCAAACACTGAGAGGAAACTACAAGACCTGCTAGAAAAGGTAACTAAGGAAAGCGAAAAGAATAGATTAAACATAAACTACAAGTGAATGCGTGGTCATCAGTAAAAAAAAGGAGCCCAAAATGCCAACTACAAGTCGGGGATACTGAAATCAACCAGGTACAGAAATGTACGTACCTAGGAAGTGTTCTAACTGAGGATGAAAAGTGTAACATTATAAGGCGTATAAGAGGTTTATCTGCAGGATGTTGACGATCATGGCTCACCATAACTTCTATTTTTTATAACGCTTATTAATATCTGTCCTTTTTTTTAAAAAAATTCTCTTTAGCAATTCTTGTACTCATTGTCTTAAGGTAAGTGGCCTGCTGCTCCCATTTTCACTTTCCATACGTCTTGTTAGTATTAAATTTTCCGAACCATCTTTTCTCATTATGTTATTGTAATTTAAACATATACTTTCCGATAATTTTTTTCTTTTTTTATCAATTCACCCGAATGTGATAAAGTCACTGAGACATAAGAAACGTCTGGGAACGAAAGAAAATAAGAAGATATTAGAAAGTATCGAAAACCCAATCCTATACAAAAAACAAGGGATAAACCTCTACCCCTGTTCAAAAGACCGGAGCGTAGTGTGAACCAGGCAATAGGAGAACCTATCTTCTCTTAATGAAGGGAAAATATATAAATAAAATTTCAGAAGGTGTATTTGTATGGCCAAGGATGCTTAGTAGAGTATTGAGAGATAGCAGAATTTAATTGGAAACAAAGAAGTACTGGATTATTATATGTCTGTCTTTCAATATGACAGCGAGTGGTAAACAATCTCATCAAAGATGAAAGAAAGATTTGAAGCAACCGAAATGTGGTTCTATAGAAGGATGGTGAGGATAACATGGACCAAACATGTGAGCAACAATAATGCTTTGGAGAGGAAGAACACGAAAAGGAACCTTATACTTAATATCAGTAAAAGACAGCTGAAGTTTCTAGGAAATGTAATGAGGAAGGATGGCTTGGAGAATCTGATACTCACAGGACAGATAGAGGGAAAGAGAGGCAGGGGAAACCAACGCATGACATACTTGATGAGTTTGAGCAAATGACTAGCAGAGCAGGGTTTGGGAAGGGTAAAAAAAGAAAGGGTGTTAAGATCGACAAGGGATAGGGAGATGTGGAAGGCCATGATAGTCTACGCAATTTACACCACCAGAAATTTGAAAACGACATTCCGTACTACTTGCTTTTTGCGCAAAAACTTTAATAGGAACCGTTCAGATTTTTGGGGTGTCAATATGAGTACATTGTAGAGGGTTATTGTTGTGCGACCTCCCCTTTTTCTATGATAATGGACTCGACTTGGGTATACAGATACTCCTGCCATAGACACATCGGGACTGATCCGTAAGTTACCGAACGATACCGAGTGTTACACAGAGAATACCGCGTTACTTGGCACAGTAGAACCAGTAAGCTCTTGCGTCTTATTACCCACAGTATGAACACTCAACATTCGTGTAATATGCACTAAAACACACACACACACACACACACACACACACACACACACACACACACACACACACACACACACATGATAATGAACTACAATCAGTCAGTTAAGTGCCATACGTGATATTATCCCGTAGTAGGTTGCCATTACTTTCGGCGGTAGACTGGTTGCCAAGCAAGGCTATAGAACCCAATCTGTCCTGTTATTTAACCTATAACTGGAGGGAAGTGACGAATGAATACCTTTCCCAAAGGTTATTTGTGCGTAAGTGATTGCACAGAATTCAACTGGAATTCGAACTTGGCTCCCCGATATCTCATTCCAGACTGATATCCACTGTACCCCAACGCACATCCTACAACACAGAAAGTACAATAATTCGTCGAAAGTATTTGGTATATTACAGTTCGGCAAGTTCCTTTACAAATTACCTGCCAATAAACAACTTATTCGACGCTTGGAGCAACTCACTAAGAAAAGCTAAGCAAACATTCCTTGCCTGTTCGAGTCAATAGAACGTGTTTAAACGAATGGTTTGCACTCTTAATATACTGTGCTTAATAATGATGGGGAGGAAAGGGAGATAGACAAAGAATGGGTGGGTGGAAATCAACTAGTTATCGTCAATGCCAACAAAGAAATAAAGTAGTTTTATCAATCTGCATTGCCGACCATCTGTTTTCTTATCCACCCCCAGCTCTTTGTCTCTCCCTTGACAGACGAACCATCCTTCCGCACGCACCCAACGGAACCGGATCGACTCATGTTGACACTGTTCCCGCTTTCACACAGAGAACCGTTGTTTGATGCCGGTGTTAAATCAACCCCGACGGATATTCCAGTTACAGGAAGTAAAGCCAGTTTAAACAAATTGTTGGTCATGCGTCTCCACGCTTCTCGATTGCCGACCCCATCGCTTGGGGACAACAAAACAAATATCCCTACAATCAACTATAGAGGAGAGCGAGAGACCAGGTTCTCTACCGCCATACTCTAATTTACACACGCCGTCATAAATATGAGTTAATCTTACATCTCTTTTTTCTTTTTACCAACACACCACCGATATTCATTCTTTTAGCATGTTTATAATTACACCATTTTAGATCCCATTACGTAAAGCATGACACCTCTATGGGTAATTATGGGATGGATATTAGAATTACGATTGTGATGCGTAGAAAAAACAAAAAAATCATTGGATCTCACTGCAAATATTCAGTCTCCTTTTTATTTTTACCAACACACCACCAACATTCATTCTTTTAGCATGTTTATAATTTCACCATTCTAGATAA
Organism: Ascarosepion bandense; assembly: GCA_037127315.1. Classification (NCBI taxonomy): domain Eukaryota; kingdom Metazoa; phylum Mollusca; class Cephalopoda; order Sepiida; family Sepiidae; genus Ascarosepion; species Ascarosepion bandense. The sequence goes on along the minus strand of JBBBDQ010001661.1, from coordinate 4,635,629 downwards.
CTTTACGTAAAGCATGACACCTCTATGTGTAATTATGGGATGGATATTAGAATTACGATTGTGATGCGTAGAAAAAACAAAAAAAATCATTGGATCTCACTGCAAATATTCAGTCTCCTTTTTATTTTTACCAACACACCACCAACATTCATTCTTTTAGCATGTTGATAATTTCACCATTCTAGATAACTTTACGTAAAGCATGACACCTCTATGTGTAATTATGGGATGGATATTAGAATTACGATTGCGACGCGTAGAAAAAACAAAAACTCATTAGATCTAACAAAAAACATTGGATATCACTTTCATTATCTTTTTCTTGCTTATTAAAGCTAGATGTGCGTTGTGATGCAGTAAATATCGTTTCGGAAAGAGAAATCTGACAGCCAAGTTCAAATTCATCTTGAATTCGTTGAATTCACTCACTTTTGAAAAAAGTGTTAATACGTTCTTCTCCCTTTAGCTATAGGTTAAATAGCAGGACAGATTGGATCCTACTGCGGGAAAATATTTTTTGAGACATGATCGCCCAATGGTGTATCTCAAATGAATGCTGGACAATTTCCTCGCAGATGAAGAAGAAAAAAGATTTGCGGCAACAGAAATATTGTTCTACAGAAGCATGCTGAGAATACTATGGACGGAGGGTGTGAGTAAGGAGTAAGTCTTAAGGAAAATAGAAGCCGAAAAAACTTATAGATAAGGAACAGTAAGTTGAAATTTTTAGCGCACATCTAGAGGTTTGTAGAATCTGATACTCACAAGGCGTTGAATGCAAGAAAGACATAGTTCAACAGTGCATAACCTACGTAATGAGCTTGATTCAGTTGATGACTGAGCAGAGTTTATGAGAGATAAAAAGACAAAATTTACTAAGGAAGAAATACGGGTGGCTATGAAAACAACACGGCACATAGAAGAAGTGAAGTTTACATTGTATAGAGTCTGGGAGCAAGCCACCCGAGGTAGACTTATAGCAAGGAATGGACACAGTTCATGCGAATATGTAGGGAAGATAATGGTTAGTCCTAGACTTGAACATGCTAAGATTGGAGTGATCGGCGAAGTATCCTCTTGGGAATCGGTATCATAAAGCAGCAGATACTCACGTAGAACTTCTTCTTCTTCTTCTTCTTCTTCTTCTTCTTCTTCTTCTTCTTATTCTATGTGCCCTGTCCCTTCAGGACGTAGGCCATCATGGCTTTCCACAGCTCCCTATCCCTGGTGGCTCTTAGCATACCTTCTTCTGTTACACCATGCAACCCTCGTTTCAACATTCACCTGATTAGGTTCTACTTTCCCCTGTCTCATTTTCCCTCTATCTGGCCTGTTAGTATCAGGTTCTCCAAGCCCTCTTTCCTCATTGCATGTCCCAGGAACTTCAGCTGTCTCTTCCTGATGCTCAGTATTAATTTCCTTTTTGTTTCCATCATTTTCGAAAGCTCATCATTTCTCACAGCTCGATCCATGATATTCGCAGCATCCTTCTCTAGAACCATATTTCAGTTGCTTCAATGTTTTTTCTTCATCTTTGATGATATTGTCCAGCATTCACTACCATATTGAAGAACTGACATCACGCATTAATCTAGTACTCTTTTCTTTGTTTCTAGCTAAATTGTCCTGTTTGTTAATACAAATATAATATAACTTCTGGAATGCTTCCTTCGCCATGCCAATTCGCCTTCGGATCTCTGTGTCGCACTTTCCGGTTTTTTTTTATAATACTTCACAGGTATTTAAATTTTTGTATTTGCTTGATTTTAAAATCTCCCAGAAAGAATACTAAGGAAATGAGGGTGCCTACCTACCCTGTGCGAAGTATGGCGGGTCTTAGTCGTGAAGCTTACTGGGAGGCTCCTGCCCATATATGGAGGCAATACACCATTTTAGGCTTGATCTGGCTCTTTTAAAGCTTGCACAAGTTAAATCGATATTGCGATTACATTTCCTTCTAATGTCTACTTCCGCTCTATACTTCTGAAGTCTAAACTCTGTATCCGATTACTGGAGTTAAGCAACGTCAAACCTTGTCAGTACTAAGATGAATGACCACCAGAGAATTTTAGGTACGTAAGCTTGAATGTGTGAGTGGTTTAATGGATAACGGTTCGGACTCTAATAACAGTCGGGGGTTAGTTATAATCACTGACGCGCAAATACCCTTGGGAAACGTATGAATCCACATCTTCCACCCAAGTTATGGGTTAAATGGTTTGGCTTGCATTAGTAAATTATTATCTCAAAATATTTTTACAAGCAAAAATATTAGCTGGCTTTAAATAACCTGAAAATTTTTAAGCCCTAAAACAAATTATTCAAACAATAAACGCTGAAATTTTATTTATATGTTTTCCCTTCATTAAGAGTAGATAAGTTCTTCTATTGCCTGGTTCACACTACGCTCCGGTCTTTTGAACAGGGGTAGAGGTTTATCCCTTGTTTTTCTGTACAGGATTGGGTTTTCGATACCTTCTAATATCTTCTTATTTTCTTTCGTTCCCAGACGTTTCTTATGTATCAGTGATTTTATCACATTCGGGTGAATTGATAAAAAAAGAAAAAATTATCGGAAAGAAACTGTTGAAATTACCATGACATAATGAGAAGAGATGGTTCGGAAAATTTAATACTAACAAGACGTATGGAAAGTGAAAATGGGAGCAGCAGGCCACTTACCTTAAGACAATGAGTACAAGAATTGGTAAAGAGAATTTTTTAAAAAAAGGACAGATATTAATAAGCGTTATAAGAAATAGAAGTTATGGTGAGCCATGATCGTCAACATCCTGCAGATAAACTTCTTATAGAAGAAAAAGTACTGCTATGAGTTATCGGCTTGGGAAATAGAATCACCAATGCAAATTCAAATCACAGGTTAAATTGATGCTTTCACTTTCGCACTAATACCTTTAAAAAATCATTAATACCTCCTTTCTTTTCTCCAGTTATTGATTAAATCGCAGTTCTGGCTGGATTCTCTATTCTGGGATGACAAAGATGGACAAATGCTGAGAATGCCATGGACTGAACATATCAGAGACAAGGAAGTTTCAAGAAGAGTAGGAAATGTGCCTCTTCTATAAATACTTTCAAGGCTTCTGCTCTGATGAACTTAGAACACTGGTGCCCCCTAGGTATGAATTTATACGAGCTACTAGATTAGCAACTAGGTCCCATCCTTTTACAGTGAAACCGATAAAATATAACCACAATTTCTACTCTAACAGCTTCTTTTCATGCACTTCCCAACTGCGGAATTCCCTTTCATATACTTCCTCCACCAACAGCTACAATCTTCAGAAATTTAAATGTAAGGTCAATAGACATCTATCACACTAACTCGCATCCCTTTTTTCAAACTTTCTTCCCATCTACCCCACCCTCATCCTCGGTATTCTCATCCGTCTATTACCATTTCCCCGACATTTCCTATAACTAACCACTCTTTCTCATCACTTTCCACGATGTAACCCCCTGCGCAACAGTGGCAGTGCACTGCCTTGCTTGGGGTGAAATGATTAAAAGTAAAATAAAATAAAATAAATTAAAATAAAATAAAATGGAAATGATTCTTACTATCAGAAAGAACCTACTGTAATTCTCTGGAAACAATGAGGAAAGAGGACGAAGAAATATATAACATTCACAAAACATACCGAAGGCAAGAGAAGAAAAAAGAAAAAGAGAAAGAGAAAGCAGAAAAAGAGAAGAACAAAGAAAAAAGAGAAGAAAGAAAGAAAAAGAGAAAGAGAAAAAAGGAAAATAAAAGAAAGAAGAAAAAAAGAAAGACGAAAAACAGAAAGTGAAAGACGGAAAATAGAAGAGGGAAGAGAAAAAGAAAAGAAAAGAAAGAAGAAAATAGAAAGATAAAGAAAGGAAATAGAAGAAAGAAGAGGAAAAAAAGAGAAGAAAGAAGAAAAAGAGAAAGAGAAAGAAGGAAAAAAGACATATCGAAGGCATGAGAAAAAAAATTGAACAGACAACTATATGGGTTTTATAGACTAATGCTGAGAATAACATGGATGTAACTTGCGGGCAACCGGAAAGTATTCAGGAAAATAGGATCTACAAATAAATTGATCCTTACTCCCAGAGAGAAAGAAAGCCGAAATTTAAGAGACATGTAATGAGGAAAGAGGTGCGAGAGAATTTAATACTCACAAGACATATCGAAGAAAATGTGAGAAACGAGGAAGCTTTAGAGACAACATGAGTGTCAAGGAAACCGATATTTAAAATCAGAAACATAAAATTTTGGAATGCATAAGGAAAGAAGGTGTGACACGATAACTAGACATATATGTATTTTATTATAATAGATTAACATATATGTATTTTATTATAATAGATTAACATATATGTATTTTATTATAATAGATTAAAATAGAAAATAGATTAGAATAGAAAATAGTTTAAAAACATATTTAACAAAAGTGAAAAAGAAGAGGAAAAAAATAAACAAATAAACGCTTTTTCTTTTATGAGGAAAATTGTCCTCCGGTAAATATTTGACTCAGTGATAAAGGTCAACGGGTAGGTTTTCGATGACCCGGTCAAAGGCTGTCCTTTACTGTATCTTGACCACACATTAAGCCTTTTCCGGCGGAAGCCTTATTAAGATAAAAAAAAAAAGATAACTGAAATTTCAGACTTACAGACGCCGGTGTTTGTCACCGGTGGTCTAGAGCATTTCCGGGTTTCCGGTCAATTTTAGATAAATTCAGGTGTTTTTTCGAGTTAAGTTGAGTTAAGTGAAAGGGAGTCAGCCGGATGCGAGCTTGAAGTAAGGATCTCCGTTCGTCTTGTTTCGTTCAGTTTGGGTTTGTTGATCTCCATTAATTAGAGTTAGAGCTGTGTGTCACATTCGCCTGCCCCAACCGACAAGGCTAACTCTAAACAAATAAAGCATCCTTTTCAACTCATCTAAATTGTGGAAGTTCGTTCCTTATAGTCAATCTTGTACCCCCAGCTGTCCGGCCGACATTTTCAACAAACTCCCGGCAACATCACAGCGTGGAGAACGGCCGTTGGGGTATTACAAAGGCTTAGAGACACTAACACTCACAAGACATGTGGAATACAAGAGAAACAAGGCGAAACAACAAATAAACAACTAAATCAAATTGAGTAAATAGATACTTAAAATCCTCAAAATTTATATAGAGTATTGAAAAGAGGAACTTAAGAAGAGCCATTATCACCTATGTTTTGAAAGACATGTCGCATAAATTAGAATATTATTATGTTTTAGCGGATATTTTCAAATATTTTTATTAGTATTTCTTATCAATAACGCTACGAAAACATCAAGGATTTGCCGATCATGGTTTCACAATATCCCGTAATTTGTAGCACTTAATAAATTTTGTCCTTTTGTTCTTTTTCTTAAACACTGTTCTCCTATCCGTTTGCCAAATTTCGCTAGGTAGAAGAATATCGTGCAGTAGGTTTTCATTGCTTTCTGCGGTAGACTGGTTGCCAGCCAAGGCTATAGAACCAAATCTGTTCTATTATTTAACTCATAAGTGGAGGGAAGAGATGCATTAATACCTTTCCCAAGGGTATTTTGCGTAAGTGAATGCAAGGGATTCAACTGGAATTTCGAACGCGGCTCCTTGATTTGTCGTTCCGTCAGCCACCTGATCAGGCGCTGCAAATATGTTATCCGCTGCCTTTCTCTATCTCCTTTTCCTTCTATCTGGCCAGTCAGTATCAGGTTCGAACCGATATTCACTGCACCAAAACGCACATTCAAAATTTATTTCGAGTAATGAAAACAGGAAGATGTAAAGAGCCATTATCACCTATGCTTTGAAAGAGATGTCGCATAAATTAAAATATTATGTTTTAGCGGATAAAGCTTTTTCAGTTATTTTTATTTATATTTCATATCAATAACCTACGAAAAACATTCAAGGATTTGCCGATCATGGTTCCACAATATCCCGTCCTTTGTAGCTCTTAATAAATTTTGTCCTTTTGTTCTCTTTCTTAAACACTGTTCTGCCACCCATTTGCCTAAGTTCGCTAGGTAGTAGATGCGTCGTTTACCTCTATCTCTTTTTGTTTTCATTTTTACATTCATCATCTTCTTCTATGTGCCCTGTCCCTTCAGGACGTAGGTGATCATGGTTCTCCGCGTCTCCCTATCCCCTGTGGCTCTTAGTATGTTTGCTCCTGTTACACCTCGCAACACTCGTTCCGTCACCCACCTGATCAGGCGCTGCAAATATGTTATCCGCTGCCTTCCTCTGTCTCTTTTTCCTTCTATCTGGCCAGTCAGTATCAGGTTCGCCAAGCTCTCCTTCCTTATTGCATGTCCTAGGAACTTCAGTTGTCTCTTCCTGATGCTCAGTATTAATTTCCTTTTTTTGTTGCTATTCTTTCCAACACCTCATCGTTGCTTGCATGCTAAGTCCACGATATCCGCAGCATCCTTCTGTAGAACCAAATTTTCGTTGCTTCCAGTTTTGTCCTCATTTTCGATGATATTGTCCAGCATTCACTGCCGTATTGAAGAACTGATATCACATAGCAATCCAGCACTTTTTTCTTTGTTTCTAGTGAAATTTTCCTGTGTGTTAGTACTTTACTCAGCTTCTGGAACGCGTCTTTTGCCATGCCAATTAGGTGCTCGAAAAATTCAAATAACTCTTCCTGACGTTAACTGAAAGTGCCCTATTCATTTTCATTTCCCTAAAAACTTCGTTATTACTCACACGTTTTCAGCATCCTTATTTGTGTTCTACTGCAGTGGATATCGATTCGGAGCGACAAATTGGGTTGCCGAATTTGAACTCTAATTGAATTCCTTGCATTCACTTGCTTGTCTTCCGCAAAGACAATTCGCTTACCGAACCTCCACAATTTCACGTGATTTACCACAAGCCAATTTTCTCTGAGAAGATTTTGCGTACCTCTTGGCTTTTTCAAGGAGCTCCGTAATGTTGATGATACAACTCGATAGGGACTTATACTAGAAGTCTTCTAGTCTACTAGAAGCAATTCCTCTGTTTCTCCATTGTCGTATTTATTGTTGCTGCTGTTGTCCATGTTTTCGAAAGTTTTTTCCATTTTGTGGATCTAATCGTCATTTTTGTCTCTATACATTCTTTTGACCCAAAATTGAGTCATCGTTTTCCTTGGTTTTATTTTCAGTAATCAGAGTATCGCAGTGTATATCAACTCGGAACGACAAATTGGGGTGCCGAGTTCGAATTCCAGCTGAATTCCTTGCATTCACTTACACACAAATACCCTTGGGAAAAGTATTAATCCGCCTCTTCCTTCCAGTTAGTGACTAAATAACAGGACAGAATGGGTTCTATATCCTTGGGTGGCAACCAGTCTACCGCAGAAAGCAATGGCAACCTACTGTGGGATAATCTTCTGCCCAGTTAGTCATGTCTCTTTCGAGACATGATCGCTCAAAGCGTGTATCACGTATGGCACTTAACTGAATGACTCTGTAGTTCTACATGTGAGGTGATTCTCCAGTACTCACTTCGATATAGGCAGACTGATATTGCATGGCAGTTACGTACTTTTTTCTTTGTTTTTAACTGATTTTTTACCGTTTCCTTTTGCAGAAGTATAAATCTAACCATATAGGCCTCGATGTTTATTTTCCTGTCACAACTAGCATGTCATCTTTTTACATGCACTGTTTGTTTTATTTGTAATACTCGCATTTATTAGATTAAACACTGTATGATATTAATTTTCAATCGATAATTCTTATCGATTATGTTTCGAAACCCAACTGATGACAAATCTAAATCTACCCTTGAAGTCGTATCAATTACTATCAATTTTTTTACGAGTATTTCTTTCACTTTTATATATTTTTATTCCAACTGTTGTGGATTAGCAGGTGGTGTAATGAATAGCGGCTTGTTATATTCATTTAACCGCCTTTGGTATGGTATAAATCTATATCTCCCCAACTATGGGTTAGATAGTAGGAATATGACAATTGTTATTCTTCTTAAAAATGTCAATGAAATTTTATTTTGCAAAAAAAAAAAAGTAAAAAGAACAAAAAACAGAAAACGAATTATTATTTCAATGCAAAGTTTTGATAAACCGTCGAAAACAAACTAATCAATCAGTCAACGTACATCTGAAACAAAGAATTTGCTGTTCCCGAGATTCGAACTCGCATAACTTCTCTTCGAGGCGATAGTCACTCTGCGCAGCTGCCAGAGGCTCAAACCGTAGTTTTTGTTCATTCTATTAAAATCATATTATAATTTTGATTGTCCTCTGTTAGTGTTAAAATTCGTTTTCTAGCGACTTTAATATTAGTCATGATTAGCTACTTGCGTCTGTAAGAAATGCTCTCTAGACTGACTGCAACGGTTTTATGCTTGTTCTGTAATAAAACGAACATGTGATACGAGGTGAAAAAACAGATATGACGAAAGGATTTGTCTTATGATGGAACTTAGCTAGCCACAATCACTGGCCCAAACATACTACATTATTTCTTACAAAAAAAACAAAAAAGAAACAATAGATTCTAATTTAACAATCTCACAACACTTTTTATAATACGCAAGAATCTCCATTTAGCCCTAACCACTCGCCATAGGTACAATTGTTGTCTGTACCGGGAAAGGAATAAAACAAGTTAAAAATCTAAACCCCAATGTGTATTTACAATGTGATAAATTATTTACAAGAAACTAAACACAATACGGCTTGAAATCCATCCTACACACACCACAATCCTTAATGTGGAAAAACATCAGTTAACTGGACGAAATCAAAATGGGATTTTAATAATATAAAACACTTATTCGTCTAACCACTTACTCAAACACACGCTCAGTTAAACAAATCAACAAATACGAAAAGCACAAAAACATGACAGGCCTCCCGAATCCATCAGAAAACTGACATCTCATAACATCTAACGGATTAAGAGAAGTATTAAACTAAGGGAAGTAAAGTAGACATTAAAGAGGCAAATGGGCTTGCATCACCTAGCGAAGTAAACTAAATAAAAATAAAAAACAAAAAAACATTAAACTGTCCTAAACTAAGCTAATTCGAAACTGGGTTGCCAATGATCAATCCAGTTCAAGTAATATCCTAACACATAACCAGTATCAAAATGCCACTGTAGATCGGCCTCTCTTACTCGACAGAGACGCGCAAGACTCACCCACTTGTTGCCAAATTCTGATGGTGTGAGCTGCAGCATTTCCGTCCTGATCTTGACTTTACACTGATGTTTATAGAACAGATAAGTTGGAAAGAGGTGAACTTCTCGCCCCTATGGAATGCCTTCTGACCTGTCGTCCATATCCCGACTCTCATAACGCCTAGCAAGCAAAAGAACAGTGTCAAAGGGCGGTACCATATTGTTATAGGTAGGACTAACCTGGAGGACGAAACATCTTTTGCGCAGCATGCGAATCATATCTTCAACAAACTTGCCCAACGGAACTACGATAAAAGAAGGTCTGATGCAGGTTCTTCCACTGCCTCATCAACGCGAACGCAGTTTGGAGAATTTTCCAAGACCGATGAAAAAGTAATTTGTCGATCCAGAGGGCCCTTCTATTCACCATCAGGTGAGTGATGCCTGGTCGTCAATGAGGCATTTCAAACTGCGCGCCTAAGGCCATATAGAGCAAGCCTCCTGCTTTGTAAGACCGAGTGCATCTATCAAATCATCCTAAACTGACCCCACTAACACGAGATATAATTAACGGACGTCAGAGATGTCACCCGTAGTCCAAAAGAGGTGCTTGGGAGCATTCCAAGATTCACGGTAAAAGGAGCACTCTTCTCGAGGTAAACAGCGAACCTTTTCCCCGTACGATTGCAAAATTCTCAGAGATGAATGTTCATACCGGCGTCTTTCTTCTAGAATTCTCCCTCACCATCTGACTGATGAAACATTCGACCTATAAACGCAATACGAAGCGTATATTGACGAATATTAACGCTAGGCATACCCAGACTGCCTTCAGAATGGTGGAGGTAAGAGATCTTTTGAAATACATTATGGGCCTTGCCTACCCACAAAAAGAACAAAAACATTACTAATATCTTTTGTATGGCACACGGAAAGTGGAAGTATGGACAGTCGGTAAAAGACTATCGGGTATACGTGTGAGACACGTACTTCCGCCCTTCTCTTAACATAGGTGACGTATCTGGCCAAGTGACGTATCTGACCAAGGTGACGTATCTGACCAAGGTAGTAGCAGCTGATAGGGAAATTCTGCGTAGGACCAGATTCGTCTTTAACTCACGAAAACAAAGGCTCCATTGCAAGAATGTACATCAAGGCGAAAGTAGACAATCATACCGAAAGGTGCGAGAGAATACGAAAGAATCCGGTCGAACACCATTCACTTCCATCAGCACACAGGAAGATGCATACAGAAGTTGGATACAGATGTAAAAGTACGGTCTAAAACAAGCTGCCGAAAAAACAGTCTCCAGAAATTGATGGTCAATTTCCATGGACTTATCTAAATTGATCAACGCGGTTACATTGTCGGCTAGATAGATGATCAAGAGTACCATACGAAAATTGTCCTCCCTTTAAAAGCACATGTCTGTTCTCTATGTTTAATATCGTAAAAAAGGTTAAAAGTTACCTATAACGTTACCACTGTTCTTGTTCATGCGTATCAACTTGATCACACATCTGGTGCATAGACGCCTGCTTCATGCAGTTGTTATAAATCAGTCTAGCAAAGGTTTTGGTTTATTTCGTTTTACTTTATGTCAACCTCAATGCCTTATTTAATGCCGAGAAACTTTTTACAATAGATTTTTATGAATAATTATTGTATTATGAACTCTTTGTAAGAAATCAGTTTACCGTTCAGCTTTTATTGACATATTTTTTGTAAAGTGGATTTTGTCGAGAGACAGATGTACTGCCAGTACATCTATCAATGACAGATGTACTGTCAATGACAGATGTACTGTCAATGACAGATGTACTGCCAGTTTATTTCCGAAAAATATATTACTTCAAAAATGTATTTTTGGTACTTTTTTTTACTTTATTCCTGGGGTTTTACAATAGAAATTACTTATTGTTAACTATTTACCCATAGCTGGGACACTAACAGATGCTACCACACCTTGTCAGGGTGGACAGGGGAATTAAGTGTTGGTTTCACGCTGGTCTTAACCTTCCAATTAGAGGCCTTGCTGCTGGAACCATTTTATCAGCATATCCAGTAATTCCAGGAATGGAACAATGACGGGTGACTGCCTCAAAAGCATTTCGTTGGGAAGATTATGTAATCTTTGAGATTTGTCTCTGCCAACCAACTTCAGTGCCCCCAGATTACTGACACTGTAATGAAACCCTTGCACCCAGCCGCTTCAGCCATTTTGAGGCAGGAAACGTCGACTAAATGGGCACCGAACTGAGCAGCTCTCAGACCGGGCTCTCTAGTGAACAGATCCTGAAAGTAGCTACATAAAGCTTTACATATCCTCGTGCTTGTAGTCATGGTCCGTTTATCCTGCAATGTGACGCACGCGATATGTTGGTAGGACGCTTTCCTAACTTCCTCTGCACGCATTCCAGCGGCCATATTCATCGCCTCGAAAGTCATTCTTTGTAACCTATCCCTAAGTACAAGAGCCTGATACTTCTTGATAAGCAGGGAGGCCAACTCTGTCCTAGCTAAAGTTACGGTACCACTATCACGGGATTTAACCACCAGATCACATTTACCCTCACAAGCCGTTTTTGCTGCTAATCCAAATAGATTGAGTCGATGACTATAAACAGCAATAGCGGAAATAATCTTTTTATTAGTATTTTAATTTATCCCACCACCTATTCCCAACCACGGGCCCCGTCAACTCCAGCTGTAAAATGAATAGCAATTGCTGCTGGAAATCTCGCTCACTAAATAATGATGACTTCAATTTCCAGTAGCCAGTCATTCTAGGCTTAGGCTTGTCTATGTTTACGTGAACTCGAACGAGTCTATGATCCGTGTAAACTATAGAATGAAAAATAAGACAAACTGAGCGCCCTACATCGTCTCTCTTAACTAGGACTCGGTTGACTTAGCTAAAATGCAACGTCGTAGCCGAGTCGCCTCCTATTCAGGTTCACACTACCTCGCGGGGGTACTCATTGTGGTACTCATCAACACGATTAAAATTGTCAGTAAAGTCCCGAAATGGTTTCACATACCGGTTGTTAGTATCCGGATTTGCCCTAATACGGTCTATGTTGGAGCCAAGGACAGCATTCCAATCGCCCGTTAAAATTATCCGACGAGATGCCGTCAAAAATGGCTCGATCCCCAAAACAAATCAGGTCTCTCAACATTGGGTGCATAAATGCAAATGAGACGAAAAGCTTTATCCTTAATAGTAATATCCAAAACGCAAAGCCTGCCCACCAGATCTGCCAAGACAAGAGCATACGCCACATCCAAAGACTTGCTCACTAGCCAGGAATATTCTATCTAGCGTCCATCAAAACATGCTAAATTAAGGACGAGGTCCCAAGACAGAATGCTTTCATGACCGCGAGATAGAAAATTGGTTCTACGGGACACAGCATGCCTTCAACCCGAGATTCTGAAGATCGCGAATTAGCCTCGCCCTGCAAGACTCCGATCTCCGCGAATTCACACTAGTCAACAAGAGAGCCATTATCAAACTGATTAGGGGTTGCTCTTTTGCATTGAACATGGCCGTGGTGACAACATTCAGTATTGTACCATCCCACTCTTGATGGTACCATCAAGAGACAAGCCACCAATGTTCCAAGGGAAAGTGAATTTTGGAGCTCTGCACAGGGAAGGTGAACAGAAAAGTGAGAACCTCCCAAAGCAATACTGATTTAAACGTTTGACATTTTTATCATCGTAGAAAGCCCAGTGGTAGATAAATTTAAAAAAAACGGCATTTTTTTCTTCTATCATCGCCCATATTTGTTGGACATCAAGGCCTGGTCTTACCACGGTCAGAACCTTTTTTGCTTTTGGAAAGTTTTTGGAGTTTCAACATCTTTATTATTTACCTGTTTGATGTTTAGGTGAATTTAAAGATTTTTTTTATATTTTTATTTTCCGAAATTTTATTTAAGCTTGTTCTTTGGACATTCGGCATATGTCTTTCCCGGTGTTAAAAATAGGTTTGGAATTTTATTTTATATTATTTTTTGGTGTCCTTATTCTAAAGAGTATATGTCGGACTCTATCACCAACTATAAGATTAGTAGGAGAGGAAGCCTTGGGGGAACAGTCGAATTGATTGAACGTTGAACAACCGACACACACACTAGTCGAGTAATACTCTTCCGTTGTATTTACTGTTAAATATGCAATATTTCTATAACACTCATTTTGTTATTTCGAAACACCCTTTCACTTGGTCACAAGTTCTGCTAAGTCTGACGATGGGATTTGTTGCATTTTTTGATAATCATTTTTCTTTGGTGAATTGATGGAGGTATGTGTAGGGGATGGATTGGGAACTATGGTTTGTGTAGATTTCTTGGTAGGTGATTGGGGAATGTGCGTTGTGGTGCATTGGATGTCGGCTCGGAACGAGAAGCCGGGGAGCCGATTTCGAATTCCAGCCGAATTCATTGCATTCACTTACGCGCAAATACCCATTGGGAAAGGTATTAATCCGTCTATTCCTTCCAGTTATGGGTTAAATAGCAGGACAGATTGGTTTCTATAGCCTTGGTCGGCAACCAGTCTACCGCAGAAAGCGATGGTAACCTACTGCGGGATAATCTTCTGCCCAGTCATTTTCCCTTCCAGTTATGGGTTAAATAACAGGACAGATTGGGTTCTATAGCCTTGGTCGGCAACCAGTCTACCGCAGGAAGCAATGTCAACCTACTGCAGGATAATCTTCTGCCCAGTCAGTCATGCCTCTTTCGAGACCTGATCGCCCAAGCGTGTATCACATATGGCACTTAACTGACTGACTGATTGGGGAATGGGTGTATTTTCGAAGGTTGTCATTTTATAAAAGCAGAATTTATAGTTGATGTTATAGAATGAAGTGTCGTGGAGTGTTTTTTATTGGTAGATAGGGAAGAAGACGATGCCGAGATGAAAGGGTCAGCTGTAACGGTAGATGGTGTTTGTTTGTTTTTTCTATTATTATTCATAAATTCTCTAAGTTTTTGGAGTTTATCGAATTGTTTGAAGCATGGCTTGTATTTTAATCTATGCTCTCTGAATTTTTCCACGTGTTGACCAAGGGCATCACTCTTGAAACTGGAAGCAGGAATAGAGAGGTTTGGGTCTTTACCCGTGGGGAATTCTAGGAACAGTCCCGCTGCCTGTAGCTTCCTTTTGGTCATACTAACGACCTTGTCATTCCCCCTTGTCCTTCTCAGCGCTTGTACAAGCAGTGGACAAAACATCTTTTCGAAGAATAGGGGCCACGAAATGAAACCAACTTGGAGATTTTCTACACTGGTCGTGGTCGCTGGAATCATCGCGAAGCTTCATACTCCATTCTTGTACTCAGAGAAAGCACTGAGTATCTGACTAAATTGTGTTCAAGTGCTCTCCTTCAAAGTGGAAAGACCTCAAGTACTGATGTACTAAACGCCAATTTTTCAAATTTTGTTCCTAAAATAAGGTCTTTTGTGGTTAGATATAACTAGAGGAGCCCTCACAGTCGACAGGCGTGGGCAACTGTATGTCCCACATGACACAAATCTATCCTTTGATGGCTCTTTCAGGTTTAACACCCAGCGATGTCAAAGTTTTAATAACGGTGTCTTTTGTGGAGAGAATTTTTTGCGAACGCTTGTCGTCCGCAAAGACAATTCGTTTACCAAACTTCTGCAATTCCACGTGATTTACTACAAGCCAATTTTCTCTGATAAGATTTTACCTATTTCTTGCCTTTCTCAAAGGAACTCCATAATGTTGACACAATTCGATATGGACTTCTAGTATAAGAGCAATTCCTCTGTTACTCCAATGTCGTATTTATTGTTGCTGCTCTTGTCCTTGTTTTTCGAAGGTTATTCCATTTTGTGGATCTAACCGCCATTTTTGTCTCTATACATTCTTTTGACTCAAAATTGAGTCATCGTTTTCCTTGATTTTATTCTCAGTAATCAGAGTTGTAATGTTTCTATAGGGAGGGTCTTTCTTTTTTTCTTTTCCTTTTTCTTTGACCCGATCAGGTATTTAATAGACCGATGTTTGTCCGCCATTCTGAATATTTTTAAAAGAGTCTAGAAGCTTAAATAACAAACTCCAAAGTTTAAAAAATATGGGATAGTCTAGATTCTAAACTATCCCATGTGTTATTTACTTCATAAAAGTTAGTTGATAGCTATGTTCATTCCCCTTGTCATTGCTTTACGTAAATAATGAACTATTCCGATTTTATTGCGTAGGAAAGATGAAAGAAAACCATGACAGAGACGCAGTTTGGTTTCAGGGAGCAAAAAGAAAGAAGGATAAGATAGAAGAGATGATAACGCTCTCATACTTTTAACTTTTGCTTCTGTGAAATCGAAAGCCTTAATTTGAAATTTGTTCATTTACAACCAACTACTTCTTTAAATAATGACCGATATTTATACTTAAGATGACTTTCTAGGCGTAAATATGATGTGGCACAACTCCAAAAGTATGGGGAATCCAGTGAGGATCGAACCCACTTCTTCTTTCTTTATGTACTGTCTCTCTTCAGGTCGTAGGTGAATATGGCTCTCCACATCCCCTTACCCTCGTAGCTCTTGAAACTTTTTCTTTTGGTATCTCTTTCAAACTTTGCTCTGCCATCCACTTGCTCAAGCTATCACCTTGCTTTGCCTGTCTTTCTTTGCCACTTTCCGTCCTGTGAGTATTAAATTCTTCAAACCCTCCTTCCTCATTACTTGATACAAAAACTTCAGCTGTCTCTTCCTGATGGCAAGTATAAGCTTCCTTTTCGTTTCCATCCTGTCCAAAACCTTGTCGTTGTTGGCCTGTTTAGTCGATTGTATCCTCAGCATCCTTCTGTAGAACCACATTTCTGTTGCTTAGAGTGTCTCGATTTTTGATGAGATTGTCCAGCATTACTCAGTCGTAATTTTTCTACCGAGGCATGTTTGCAAACCATTACACCATTTTGAGGTCTAATCTGTCTCTTGATGCGCCTTTGTCATTATACCATACTAGCAATATAGCCCGGCGTTGCTCGGGTCTAATAAAAGCTTTAAAACTAATCCATGGTCCTGGAGATCAGACTCTTTGGACGTTGGCACGAAAGACTAAAAAGCAATAGTTGTTAAAGCACGAAAGACTAAAAAGCAATAGTTGTTAAAGCGAAACCGTAGACAAAAAGAAAAATGAATGAATGTAAGTCAAATTTTGATTTCCTGGTATCGATATCAAATACGTTTTTCGTCGTAAACTGAATTTTGAAGGCTAACTAAGTCCACTGAATAAATGGTATCATGCCTGACACTAAGAACTAAAATTATACCTATTTAGAGCCAAACCCGAAGCAAAAACTAAAATAAAAGGGCTGAAAAAAATACAGACATACAGGAAGATAAACAGACACACAAACAAACATCTTGCCTTATATATATATATATATATATATATATATATATATATTATTGATTTTCTGCACTATTGTAAGAACTGCAACCTTGAAACTTCTGAATATTGTTTCTTATGTCTTTGTCTATGAGTGTATCAAATTTGATTAAAATCGGACCACTCCTTCTATAACCCGATTTTTTCGATTATGGATTTTCAATATTTATCGGGGGTACCTCGACACAAAACCTAGCTAAAAACACTTGCAGACGCTTATAGTACAACTGTGTAAATTTTCAAGAAAATCGGATCAGCCGTTTCGGAGTCTATAGGTAACGGACACACACACACACAGAGAAAGTTCCATTTATAAATAAGTTTAGATAAGTAATGTGCATTTTGTATTTATCAAACAGATGCTGGTTATTTCCTCGACAAAATCGGAAGCCAAACTTTTCTTTTCGAGGACTTTATTGTTGATTAAAACAATATGGATTTTTCTTTTCTATTTCTGACTTTCCTTTATTCAAGCTATTTTCGCTTTTAATTTTTTATAAATTGACGACAGTCAGCTGTCACCTGTCACACATGTTCCCGCCTTACCGAACAAGAAATTAGTTCCAAGGGAGCTAATTTTATCCACCCCGTTTCTTAATAGAAACCAGGCTATTGCTTATCTTTCGGCTAAAATATATACCCGACCAATATTTACCCATAAACACTAATGTTAATCGTCTCTTTATAAAATAATATTTCATTCATTGAGAGAACAGTTAAAGCTACTCTCGATTGAAATAAATGTTCCTATTAAGACAATTTTTTTTCAGAAATAGAAGTGTCTGAAGTCCAGTAACTGTTGTCGCTCTTTCCAATATTGTTTCTTTCCTAAACTTTTGTTTGAAATGAGGAATGTCAGAATTGGGATTATGGCATTATTCCCCCTTTGAGTTACATGTGCTATTCACTTTATTTGTTGCTACTGTTGAATGTTCTCCAAATGAGTTTTTGTTGTCTGGACTAGCACTACACAACCACAAAGAACTATAGTTCTTTGTGGTTGTGTAGTGCTAGTCCATGAGTTTGGAAGAAGGAGAGTTCCCACTAGGACCTACAGATCAATCTCTTGAAAGAATTTTAAGCATTGACTTTTAGAAAGTGGTTGAATACAACTGACAGCTTAGATATTTCTGAACGAGGGTGGCGCCATGCATCACATCTTTATGAAACTTACGATCTGACGAGACTATTTTTCATAACTCGCTACCAACGGTTATGTGTGTTGTGGTGCATTGAATATCGGCTCAGAACGAGACATCGGGATGCCGAGTTCAAATCCCAGTTGAATTCCTTGCATTCAAATACCTCTGGGAAAGGTATTAATCCGTTTCTTCCCTCCAGTTATAGATTACATAACAGGAACAGATTGGGTTCTATAGCCTTGGCTGGCAACCAATCTACCACAGAAAGTAATGGCAACCTACTGGGGGATAATCTTCTACCAGGTCAGTTATGTCACATTTGAGACATGATCACCCAAGCGTGTATCACGTATGGCACGCAACTGACTGACTGACTGACTGATCACCAGTTGTAATATTATGTCTCGACTGACTCTAACATTGTTCTAACGAACACTGTCAGAACTCTCAGCATTTACCTAGAGTCCTACCCCGGACACAAGATCATGCTTTACGTGGGGAACCCGAGCGCGGACACTTGAACCAAAAGACAACATTTGCCCAGACACCGCATATGCGAGATCGGGCACTAAGCTTGTTTATTCTTCTCAGTCGAGTCTCTGTCTGATGACGGAGCTTAGACGGAGCCTCCACTGAATCGAGGATTGCCCAAAAACCGAGAGCTTGACTGATAATTACGAGTCCTTTCAGAACTCTGTCCTTGAGTTCTTTGTTTAAGGTGTCTTGCTGAGTTCATTTGTGTTACTGAGGGTGTCTTATTTACCCCACAATATCCCTCCACCTTTTTTTTTAAATGTTTTACTTTTTATTTCTTATTTTCACTCTCTTTTCTTTCTGGCAAGTTTGCTAAGTACTGAAATTTGTATTAGTTTAATTTTGGGTCAACCACTAATTTTTATGCACGTTTCTTTTTTCTGGTACTCATACTTTTACATTCAACGAATTCTTGGAGTGTTGGTGCATCAAAGATATCATACAGGACTTGCATAAGTTCTTCCTTTCTAACAGGCCTTTCTTCAGTTAATATTTCCTTTAACTGATTCAAATGTATTTTATGTTTCAATTTTTTTCATTTCACCATGTAAATCATTTTTCCAATTCGTGAACTTATTACGCCGTCTCCCACGTTTCTTTACATTTTCATATATCCGGTAACAACACTTTTTTCCCAATTGATATTTTTTTTCTTTTTGACTGCTTAACAACTTGATGAACATCGATTTAATTTTTATATGCAAATACCAATTCTGTCAGTGACATGTCTCTCGGCATTGTCTGGTAGTACACTACAACATATCAATATATGTTGTAGTGTTTCTTCACTCACTTTAACTACTTGCTTTTTTCAAAGGTCTCCTAATGTTATTCACAAACCGTTCAGCTTGTCTGTATGACCTTGGCTGATAGTAATATATTTAATGGAGAACATTTTACAAAATTCTTTAAATTCGTAGGCCATAAATTCCGTACTATAATGCGAGAGTATAACATCCAGAATGAAATATCTTTAAACAGTTCATATAAAAAGTTAATTGCTACCATGGAAATTGTTTTTTGAACTTACAAATTTCAGGATAGTTATGAAAGCTATCTACTACCACCAGATAATGCTATCTGTTTACTGGACCTGCATTTTTAGCGAAGAACTATCTGTCGTTGGCCAAATTTGTAATTTCGTGGTAGGTGATTGTTATGTTCTTAACATGACAAAATAAAACGGTTATGGAAAATTGACACACTCGCCGAGTATTGGAAATAAGTAGGGAAGTTATTATTGTGGAAACATGAGTACAGCGAACAGTTGTGGTTGTTGAATAAGGATGTGTTTATAGAGAACGTGGCAAAGTTCTGCACGCCATGTTACTGGCTTCTACCGGAAGTCCCTTCTCCTTGTTGTCTCCCAGCATGCACCTATTAGCTGGGAAACGGTCTACCTTGAATTGTCCAGGGGAGATAACTTTTGACCCTTGTTTATAGTGGTCCTAATAGTGATTTTGCTGCCAGATCACAAGGTTTTTACTAATTTTTCAATGCCTTGATTAATTTTGGTCCAGTATATATAACTTCTTATAAGAGATTTAATTATTGAAATTCCCGCATGACTACTATGAAATTCATTTAATACCTGCTTTTGTACTATGAGATGTATTATTACTTTTTTGGCAAACATTAGTACTTCGTCACTTAGTGAGTAAGCGTTCAATTCTGGATTTCGTTCTCAAAATCAACTTTCTCTTACTTTTTTTTTTTCAAAATAAACATGTCTTATTCTGTTTTCACTTTTATTTATTCCAGAGTAACTCGTAGTTCACATATTACATTGCATTTTAATTTCTATTTCACAGTATCATCAAATGGTTCAGTATTTTTAGTATGAATCTTGATAAAACATCCTAATTGTTTGAACGGTTTGTATTCCATTCTAAAATCGTATTTTAATAATATGGTTAACCAGCGTTGTAATTTATTCAATGTAATAAGAGAGGTCTGTAGTCTGTATGTAAACGAAAACTCCTGTGTATAAATTTAAATTTTTTCACCGTTTAATTTTACAAAAATTTACTCTTGACACGGTAATAGATAGTTTTATGATTCTAAACATTTGTTTAACCCAGTCGAAAAATCAGCAAAAATACGAATTTTATTATTTTTTATCTTTATATACACTGCTGGTGATGCTTATTTTGAATGGCCAGTTTTTTTAGTTGCACCCAACTTTTCAAATCTGTCTAATTCTTTGATGACTTGATCCAAAGCTGTGAACGGTATACTATGTTTCGGTTATAATATTGGAGTCGATCCTTTGTTCTCTTGAAATTTTGTTTTGACTTTTTCTTTTTTTTTTTTTTTTAATCATCTCAACCCAAGCAAGGCATTCCACTGCCACTATTGAGCATGGGGCTACATAGGGGAAGTTAAAGAGAAGGAGTGGTTAGACATAGGGAATGTCAAGAGGAAGGTGACAGATGAGTAAGGACAGCGAGGATGAGGGTTGGGCAGATGGGAAGAGTGTTTGATAGAATGGGAGCAGGTTAGTGTGTTAGGAGGTGTCTATAGACATTACATTTAAACTCCTGGAGATTGTAGCCGTCGGGGAAGCAATCGTGTGGAAGAGAATTCCACAGTCGGGAAGTGCGAGGACAGAAACTGTTGGAGTAGAAGTTACGGCTGCATTTTATCGGTTTCACTGTAAAAGGGTGGGATCTAGTTGCTAATCTAGTATCTCGTTCAAATTCGTATTTAGGAAGCACCAGTGATCTAAGTTCATCGGAGCAGAAGCCGTGAAAGTATTTATAGAAGAGACACAGGGAAGCCACGTCACGCCGGCGGGAGAGAGACTTTGTTCTTTGGAACACAGACTCAACTCATCGAACAGAACACCAGGAAGATATTTTTTCAAGTCTTTTTTTAAATTTTCACATTGATTTTTTTTAACTGGTCACTTTTCCACGTATTTTTTTGCAATAAATATTTATAGATAAATCGCATAATACGAATAATTCCATTCAGCCCGTACCAAATAAGTTTGTAGTATTTTAAACACATAAGCCTTTGCTTTTACACACTTCTAACAAGATGAAGCATCTTCTAAAATAAGCAGAGAAAGTAATTCTATCATCTGAATTTTATGTAAATTCAGCTATGGCATTTGCAGCCACGACAGGAGGGATAAAATAGAAAATTTTCCATTTTCTTCTGAATTATTTCAATTAATTTTTGTTGTAGTTTCTGGATCTTAAACAACTGCAGTTGTTGTTGCTGTTGTTGTATTTTATCACGTGGGCTAATAATTCTTCCATAATTAGGAATGCTTATTTCCTTTACGCACAGTAAAGAAAAAATACATTTCTCATCATCACTGGCATGATGTGCGCCGAAAGAAAAAAGGTGTTTTTCTACGCCGTGTAAGTTTTGATTCCTCGTTGCCACTAACGGTTTTATTATGATGTCTCAACTGCCGCAACAAACTGCACTCTATCATACCTTTCTCAGAACACTGTCCTTGAGCTCTTTATTTAAGGCCTCTTGCCTTGGTCGTGTGTCCGTTGTGGTGCAGTGGATATCTGCTCGGAACGAGAAATCGGGGAGCGGAGTTCGAATTCCAGTTGTGTTCTTTGTATTCAATTACACGCAAATACCCTCGGGAAAGGTATTAATCCGTCTCTTCCCTCCAGTTTTGGATTAAACAAAAGGACAGATTGGGTTCTATAGCCTTGGTTGGCAACCAATCTACCGCAGAAAGTAATGGCAACCTACTGCGGAATAATCTTCTGTCTAGTCAGTCATGTCTCGAAAGAGACATGATCGCCCAAAGCGTGTATCACGTATGGCCCTTAACTAACTGACTGATTTCCTAGGTCATTTGTGTTTAGGTAATATTTATCAGTATTGACCCATAAACTCTAGTATAAACGCGAACAACTATGGTATGTACCAGACAAATATCTACTTATTGATTGACTGATTTGTTTTTTACGTTTTATCAACCTTTTTCGATTTAGTTGAAACTAGGAGTATTTTTAGATTGTAAGAATATTTTTGAGATAATAATGATTTAGTGGTACGAGTCTTACTAATTAACCCATACCTGGAGGCAATGAGGTAGATGAATACCTTTCCCAAGTACATTCAGACTATTATCCATTGCACCACCCGCACATTTAAACTTACAGCAGTTGACATTCCCAAGCAGTCATGCTTCTAGATACCAGGTTCTACGTTGCTTAACTTTGGTACTCGTACGGGAACCGTTGTTTCAATGTGATATAGCCGTAAGCCATGTTTTCAAAACTTACTGCGGTTTAGACTAAAAGAACAGCGTCAAATACTGCGTTTATTCTTTTTCTTTTCTTAAATCACGCACTTCTCTAAGTTTTAATCTATACTATGATAGAAGCTATTTTCGTCCGTCCATCACAATTTCATACCTAATCTATATTATAGTAAGAGCTGCGTTCGTCCGTCCGTAACAGGTTCATATTACATTTTATACTACAATAAGAGCCCCATTCATCCGTCCGTCTGTCACAATTTTATATCTTAATCTATACTATAAGAAGAACCACATTCGCCCGTCACAATTTCTTATCTTAATAGAATTATGATAAGATCCGTGTCCATCCGTCAAAAGATTAAACCAGTAATAAGATATGCAGTATCTTCTTTACTGATAAAATATGCAGTATTTCTCTCAGTCATAATTTAATTAAATTTAAAATAAAACTGAACAATAAAATCTTACTTAGTTCAATTAATAGGTAAAGTATATATTGGGCAGAGTGTATACGTTTTGTGTCTATGGATCAAGGGGATTTTTTTTAATCGTGTCATCCCAAGCAAGGCATTCCACTGCCACTATAGCGCAGGGGGTTACATAGAGGGATTGGGTATGGGAAATGTC